>VDFB02025026.1:0-43834 GCA_007258455.2 Sequoia sempervirens
CTGCATCTAGCTGATACTCCCAAGGGTGAAGCATTAAGACTTCCCGGCAGGTCACCCATCCCAGTACTACTCAACTGAAGTCCTGCTATGAAAGGCAATCTTCACCCCAAAGGGAAGCCATGTTATGGCTAAATATCAAGTGACGATTCAAGAGCCTACCATTAGAACTGTCAAGAAATAGCTCCCCAAGGCTGAAGTGCATGAGACAAGTGAGAATTCTCCTATGGAACTTGAGGATCATGAAGTAAGTCTACCCCATTTTTGAAGTAGCTACTCCATTTGGAATGCTATGGCTAAACAAAATAACCTTCTTGATGTTATCAGGGATCTAAGGAGCTAAGGAGAGGAATAAAAAGCTCTCAAAAAGGAGATTGCCCCAATTCATCAGGTCTTCCATGCCCAGAGCTTATGGGGAACTGTTGTTAGGCGCTGAGTATGTTTCATAAATAAGCAGTCTCATGCTGTGGCCAATAAGTATATCATCTGTCATATTAGAGTGGATAGGAAGCCCATGCTTCTGCTTATTCTTCATATTCAGAATCATATTGGAAGCCTAAGGCATCACATGCTTTCCGTCTTGTCATAAAGTATGCATCATGGACAACAATGAGCCTTGAGAAGTAGATGGTAATGGTCAAATAAGGAAACAAATTTCAAGTGTCTCTCTATGGACCTCTGTTCTGATCTGCTTGATATCTGTCATTGTGGTCCATGTCCGATATCTCATGAATGGGAATAGTGTATTGGCCTCTTCTGTATCTTGTAGTCAACAAGACGAACCTATGTTTAGAGTTTAGTTTTTGTAATTTGCTGTCATAGCTCAGTTGCAATATAATCTGTTTTATCAACCAAAACAATAATCATAATAGATGATAGATGGAAAGAGAGCAAACTTCTAAAATAACAAGTAAAAGAAAAGTTAACTAAAACAAACAATACCCCATGAGTAACGCATGCGATGTCACACCTTCCTTAGCTCATAAGGACTACCATCAATTACATTGGTGATACATTTAAAACAATACATCCTAAACTCTATTGAAATGCATTCGGCCTTAAAAAAATGAAAATTTGAGAAATATTTTCTTTTATCTTCACTCACGAATAGAACTATGGAATATCAAACTTATTTCTAATAAGAAAACAAATATGTCTTAGCCAAATTGAGTCCACAAAAAGAAAAATCATCAAATGGAAGTTCAGTCCATTCTACTATTGCTGATCAAAGAAACACCGTACTGTTACCAACCTCTGCTGTAAGATTCACTGGTTTATATCTGTTGAGCATCTTTTGTATCCTCAGCAATCTTTCTTTTGTATTTTCTTTGTATCTGCACTCAAAACATTTGTGATTTAGAAGATGTATTTGAAAAATCGATACATCAGAACTTGATGTGATGAATTAGAAACAAGGATATCACAATTTAACATTTTTTCTCTTTCAAGCCCATAGAAATCCTAACAATGCACTCTGCATATAGATGGTTATTTTACATCAAAAACTTAAATTTCAGAACAAGAACCGCCTCAACAATATAATTTTCACAGAATTTATTTTCCTTTTCTAAGAGGTAATGAGAGGCTATGGGACTTTCCTCTAAAAAAACATAGAAGCTTTTGAAGATTTATTGCACATCATTTTTACATATACGTATATGTGACTTTTCTCAACTTGCAATACCTCATGTAGATACAAGGTAAGGGTACTATACTGACCAACACACCAACATAAGTTCTCCCTCCCTCTCTCATGCACCTATAGATTTCATTGGTACATTTTTTAATTTTTTTATGCTCACCTCCAAATTTTGCAGATACATTTTTTAATGCATAGGCAGCAATTTTGTTATTTGTTCCCCTGCTTAACTACATCAACATGTGCTGTTTATAAATAAAAGCATATCATTCTTTTTAAAAGCAATTATTATCATGCTTTTTACCATAGTCACATATAATCACGCCCTAATGGTTGCATGTATAACCAGCATTATTTCATGTGACCAATTACATGTCCTTCGTCAACTACTATCAAGAGCTCTCTTTCTCATTGGTACATTTTTTTGTGCAATTCTAAATTTCAAGAATACAATTTTTTATGTGTAGGCAGCAAATTTGTTATTTGCACCCCTGCTTGTCTACATGTGCTCATTATAAATAAAAGACCATGAATTTTTTAATAAAAAATGATTAATTATTATGTTTTTTTACCATAGTAAATAATAGTGCCCTAATGATTGCAGGTATAACCAGCATTATTTCATGTTACCAATTACATATCCTTCATTGAGTAGTATCAACTTCAAGAGCTCTCTTACAGTTTGTAATGGTGAAACTCACATGCCCATGCAAATTCTCATTTAGTTTTGGGCCCATTTTGATAGAATGCCTTAATACAATTACATAGCAACAAGTGACACACTCTTGTGCTGAGTTGGCTCATTTCCCCAATCCTTATCCATATTCAATTACTCCTACATACAAACATTTTGATAAATTTAACTTCATCTTGACCCTATTTGCACCTATTTACACACAATTGCCCCATTATCAGCCCAAACTTCGAATACATATTCGAAATTATAAGATCTACATTTCCCTGTCCTAGGTTAGTCCCACAATGCTCAAGTTTGATCCCTAGCTACTCAAGATTGACTCCAAAATTCAATTTTTCAAATACAAAATTGCCTTCAACTACCTTTTCCTACTAATCATTGGGAGCCACTTGGTACACATTTGAGTGACTTATTGCTATGTATTGGTATTTTAATACATTCATTTGTGCAACTAGACATGTCCAAGAATAGCAAGGAAATTTTAATCATCAAAGAGAAACCATTCTAGGACACTTGGGTTTTGGAGCTTAAAAGGAATCCATTGCATCAAAATATGTAACATACACCCCTGTTTTTTTTTTGAAACTCACTGACTGCTGTTTGCTTGTTTACTGTTTGGTTTGTGTATGTTTTCAATGCATTTACAAGGAGTATAACATCACAATAAACAATGCAAATAACGAGAAGTGCTAGAAGATAACAATGCCATGCATAACAGATTGAAACATATTGAAAGAGCAATAGTTTCAGATTTAAATCAGAATCATTACAATATATAATCAGACCTGATACATGAAGTTTCAGACCTGAGATTGGCCATACAACAGCAACAATATAGCTCCAATCACCTCCAAACTCCTTAATGAAGATGGGCTGAGGGTCCTTCAAGTTTCTATGCTCCCAAACAGCCACCAAGCACTGAAACTGGACTGATATGGATAAGGTTATACAACAGCAACCCCAACCTTTGATGCCCTGGAAATGGTACGGCCCTTCTTGAGGGCGATTTTGTCTTAAAAATCAGACCTTCACTAAACACCCTGAATAAGGACTTGAAATGTGGCGCCAAGGAATGAGGAATCTGATTTTCTAATACCCAGAATGGCTCGCCAAGTATCCAAGGAATTATGAAAGATTCAACCATCAGCCCCCGAGAAAAAACTGAGTTTCCAGAATTTCTAATAAAGTATATCAGACCTCAAAAACACACCAAAAATGCCTACCAAACACCTCCAAAATGATGCAGACTCCAAAACACACTAACACCAACAAACCCAAATCAAAACACCATATAAATCTTCATTTTTTTTACCAATCAAACCCTGAAAATCAGAACTCTGTTGAAGCACTATGTGATCCCTGGATGGAACCACTCAAAATCTGACTAGGGTGGATCTCTCACCACCAAAATCAGCTCAATATAGCGAGGGTTTTCGTCCTCAACAAGCAGCCCAAGTACTCTGGAGACATTCCAGCAACATTCTGTTAAGTTGCCAAAAAGATGTCCAAATGAGAGCCAAAATGAAGTTTTATAGAGAGAGGGAATTAGGGCAACTTTAGGGTTTGAATTGCTTTTTCCCTCCTAAAATCCACGCGCCCCCTTATGAGCCTTAGAAAATTCAATAAATTAAAATATCTGTTGGCGTTTCAATTAGCACCTCTGGAGTGCTTATTGGAAACAGACAGCTATGCACAAATAAACTACTCTTCAAATTTGGAGAGGAAGCTCCCTCTTTGCTGATTATACTTTTCAAAAGAAACAACTAAACTAATGGCCGATCTTTTTGTTCTCAGTTGGTAGAGGCACAAGGTTATAAAACTCTCTGTCGCTGCAGCTAAGGTTTTCTCTAGTTTCTGCAGATCTTAACTACAACTAAGCTAAAGCTATAACTATCCTATTTCCTCAAGTAAAAATCAGAGCAAGAGGATTTAGGAGCAATGGGAATGATTCGATTACCTAGACAAACTGTCTCTCAGAATGCATCCAAAGACTCATTGCTCTTTCAGACTTACGCTGAAATAAAGTTTATGCAAGTAAACACTTAAACGGTAAGCTAAGTCTCAGGATTCCCAAGGAGGCAAGGTGCTTTGTCTGAGATGTAGACTGAAATATAGATTACTGAAACAACAAGCATGAAAGACTTCGAGAATTTTAGATCAAAGGCACGTGGCTCTCCTGACTTTATTATCTCAATTTCAATCAAAGATTACACTAAAACATCTGGGACAGCAAATTGCATGATGAAACCAACACACAATAGACGATCAAACGAGCTTTATAACTTGACATTAAACAATAAATTGAACAAGGATTTGCATGATGAAACAAACATACAATCTTGTTCTTACACAATTTGAACCAACACTGAATAGCAATATTGCAGGCAAAAGTGGCTCAGCAATTTGTTATCACAAGCAAAAGTTAAAATACAATGAGCAAGGTGCTCTTATTTATAGAATCTCAAAGGAGTAGGGAACCCTAAAATCTCCTTGAGTTAACATTCAATCTTGTCAACATGCAAGATTTATTCTTATGTCTAAATGTGTGCAACTTAACAGTTAACTGGAAAAACTACCTCATTTAACTGATTCTAAACTAAACTAATTGGACTTGCCAACTTGCATGTCTTATTGATATGAGATTCAACTGATAACCAACATCAGTTAACTGAAACCTAATTGAAAGTTCCACTTCCACCAAAAGATATCCCCGAAGAAGAGATAAACATGCATGAAATCAGCAATTTGAACTCAAGAGTGATGTTGAGTTGATTGTTGCCTTTGACTCTATCCTTGGGAAAATCGTGGGATCTAACTGGCTGTCTACTCCAAGCCATCTTGAGTAATCATATCCTCCAGGAAATTGTTAACTGCATCTTCTTCAGGCACTTTGATACTGTCCAAAATAATGCACTGTTTGCTCAATGTCTTCTCTCCATCTGTGATCAATCTCAGACATTCTTTGACCTCCTCAACTGCCTTGTCAAAACTTGTTGGCATCACGGAAAAATGATTCAACTTGGACACCACAGGATCACTATCAAAACCATCACGGACCAAACTCTGGAATTTTCCTTGCAAGATACCGAGATCAATGTAGGCACCATCCTCATGAAGATAATGGCACAGGATCTGTGTGATGAATCTGCTTACGAGCTTGAGAGCACCGACAACATTTTGTTTGATTTCAGCCATCTTTCCAGACACTATTTGACTTGCATTTCCTTTCAAATTCTTCGTCTTTCCGCTAACCCTAATACCTTCAAGCAGATTGCTTATGGTCTAGATTGTGGATTTTCCCTTGGAAGAGTAAAGTAGAGAAGGATGTACAATTGGTGGCTCTAAAACTGGGACTACCTACCACATCCTCTTACTGTCCAATAAAGGCATACTAGTCTTGACAACTTGGCTTGAGGTAACAAACAACTTGCCCATCTACTAATTGAATTTATCATGTAGAAGGGTTGTAATGCTTGATGCATGCAATGACAAACTCGAGATCTGCCACAATGATGGGAATAGAAGCTGCCTCCAACAACCTGGAGCGATCAAGATGCTTGATTATAGTACTGTCTATGCCTTCCAAAGTGCTCAATTTAATCATTGGATGAACATGGCACAAGTCAATGTCAAAAGTTTTCATGAAGCCATGAATCAAGACTGATTTGGTTTTGTATTCAATTGGATTGAATTGCATACTGAAAAACTAGACTTTCGACTGTATACTCGGATATGTTCGGACTAACTTCTAAAAAAGCTAAAAATAGCTCTTGGTGAGGCTAAAAATAGCCTGTCAAGGGGCAATTTTTAGGAGATTTTCTGAAACGTAAGTTTTGTTGAGAATTTTGTGTTGATCAAACCCAGATCGTCTATTTTTGAAAAAGATGACTTTTTCACCACCATGCAAAGGAAACTTCAAAAACAAGCAAAACTTCAAAAAGAGGGAAGCAACAGGGCAATTTTCATGAAAAATTCTGGAACATGGGTTTTGTTTCCAACGCCTGAATGAACCCAGATGACCAGATTTTGAAAAAGATGTATTTTTCACCACCATGTTGAAAAAGACAGAAGAAAGAGAAAACCCTAAAATTTAGCATAAAATTTTTGAAGGAAAAGTTGTTGATCTTCAAGAGAAGCCGAAAAAATGAGGACCCAGATCATTGAAAATTGAAGATAAAAAAGATTTGTTCTGAAAAATTGCTCTAGAAGAATTGATGTTGCCATTGTGTTCTTCTATGCAATCCGATCATAAATCTTCGAACAAATCTGAAAAATTCCTCTTGTAGCGCCTTCAAATCTTGTTTGCATGAGAAAATATGAGCTCGCTTTCAACCTGTGATGAAGAAAATGGAAGCCAAAATGCTTATTTAAATAATTTTCATGAATTGAGACGTCAAATGCAAGTTAATTCCTAAATTTAGGAATGAAGCGACCTCATTGGACCTCCATTTAGTCAACAGAAAGAAGATTAAACCACAAATAGGCACCAAAAATCATGCATGTGAGGAAGGACACGACATGCAAGAAAAATGGAGCAGTTAACAGTTCAATTTAGAGGTGCATGCAAATTTGAGTTTAGTTGCCAAATCCCTAAATTTTAGGGCGGCCAAGGCATGCACATTCACTTCAAAAATATCTTTGTAATGTTCCCAATTTTGCGAACATCAGAGTTCAGTGGATTTAGCCTACTCTGGCCCTCGTAGGCTAATATGTCTAGTTAGAGGGTCTCTTTTAGCGGTGATCAGAGGAATCTCTCCTTCAGCATCTCGTGGGGGTTCAAGTAGCCTTCAGTTGATTCAATTTCATATACTTACTATTTATAGTAAGTTAGCCGACAAGCAATTCTATTTATAGCAGGGCACCTAAAGTTCACATGTTGGCAGTGTTGATTCCCAAATTCAGTTGAGTTGGTGAAATAAGGAGTTTTGCCTAAGTTATAACGTTTAATTATTATTAAAGGTGACTTTAATAATAATTAATATTTTAATATTATATTATAATATTATATTTGCACTTTATGACTTGAGGGTCCATTCATCATTAAAAAGGGGGCCTTTTTAATTAATTACTTGAGTGCCAATTTCAAGGACATATTTTAATATTCCAAAGTGCAAATATCATATTATTTTAAAATGATTTAAAAGGAAAATTGGAGGGGATTGGCCTATTATCTTTTAATCCCACATTGGTGAGAAAAGTGTATGAGTTCCTCTAGGAAAAGTATAAAAGAATCTTAAGGGGCTCATTTGGGGGACATTTCAGAATTGATTATTGGATATTTGTTTGATAATTTCTCATTGGCGTTTGGGGAAGGGAGCCCAAGGGTTTCTGCCAACGTATCGGCTTTGGAGAACGAAAACTCTCCATTGTATCAGCATTTTGAGGTTGTGGAATATCAGCTAAAGGTGTTCACTGTTGGCTTCATCCAAAAGTCAAGTCTATGCTTCATCAGATTTATTACTTCAAATCTACAGGAGATTGAATTTTCGGGTATGCACATATTTGTAAAAGCTTTGAAAGAAAATCAATAAATTAATTGCATTGCTGCAATAGGGTTTATGTTTTACATTTCTTGTATTTGATTTCTTGACTAGCAATCTATGAGAAAATACAAAAAAATTACAAACCCTTATCATTCAGCATAAAAATAGAAGTAGAGATAGGCAGGTCTCTTACAGTGGTATCAGAGTGGTTTCGAGCCATCCTGTCTTGGTTTTCGAAAAGAGAATCTCATACTCCTAGGGTTTGAAATTGTTGGAAAGATTATTGGAAAATTGCAGACTATATGAACAGATCTTCAAGTGAAGGTTTCTACAGGTGGAGAAATAATTAATAATTATTTCTAGGTTTTGATCTTTAATAAAATATTCAGAAATTCAAGGCCCATTTTAGTGAAATTGCAGCTTCTAGACAGATAAAGAGAGAATTGATTTAAAGATAAATTTCAAGGCACGATAGACAAAGAATATTCAATATTTGGAAGTTGTGGTAATTCCATCATGCTTATAAGACAAACAGATTCATTTTCCTCAGCCGCCGATACTCGTTCATAATCGCTTTCATCATGAATTGATAAAGGTTATTCCAATCGGGACAAAAACATTAAGCGCCATATTACTGGAATCTTACTCATGCCGACACCAAGCTCGATTTGGAATTATCTGCAGATAAGACAAGAAGAAAAGACAAATCTATATATGAGAAAAGAGAAAGCCCGATAGACAGGCAGGGAGCTCACCACTAGAAGACAAGAATAAAATAAGGTATAATTTATTGACAGCGCTGGGAAATATCGGGCCTCCTCTAAGAGGCGTAAATACAACATTCAAAAGGTTTGATAAAAATCGTGGCAAGAAGAAATAAATTTAAAACGCAGATGAAGACAAAACAATAGTCTGCCGCTACTGACAAAATGAGTGTAGGAATTTTTGAAGAAGCCGATAGAGACAAATCGTGGCTTTCAGAAGTTCGATATTGAACATTGGCACATCGGTTTATTATTTTAAGAGCCACAAGGAGACCGAGGGTCTGATAAAATAGTGGGAAAGCCTAATAATCGCATAAGACAAGGAGATTGATTAATTGATGAAGGCATCATATTATATTCAGAAGGTTGTTTTTTTGGTTGGACACTACTAAGCAAAGTGCAGAACACATCATTAGATAAAACGGAATAAGACGAAAAGAGCCCAGCTTAGGAGACCATCAAAAGGGAGCTGTCGGGAGCAGCTTGACTCATGAAAAAGGTGCTATCTGTTGAAATTGCACTTTATAAGGGAGTATGCTATCGGGCTTAATTCAAGACAAAGAGGCGTATATTTTATCGAAGCTTCCTCTTATTAAAGTAAATCGAATTTGAAGCACATAGTGAAGGCCTATCTATACATCAAAATATTGCTGCAGAGAAGACAAGGTTAAAAAAGTCCATAGAAGACAAAGAGAGATCGTGGGTGTCTAGTTGAAGGAAGCCGCTTCAAGAAAAACACTTGGCGTCATCTTGCTAGAGACATGGCACTTTAAATATTAAATTGCATCAATCTAGAGAGTTATAGTGGAGCCGTGTCAAGCTAGGATGACTCTATTTGACCAAGAGAACAACAACGATAGGCTTGCAGAGTTCGTGTGCTTCTAGCAGGATGTGGTAGTCAAGGGAAGTGAAGAAAGAGAAAGGTTTGATTTAAATCTGATGCCAAAGTCAAAATCTAAAGGTGTCATCAATACTTCAACAGGAGAATCGCTATAGACAAATGCTTCCAATAGTCTAAAGGAAGCAGATTAAATTCAAATCGGGAATGAAACAAGAACTCACTTCAGCGGGAAGGGAAGGACAAGAAATCATGGATTTTGTCATTTCCTCCAGTCACGTCATTCTGAAGGTCATCGCAGCAAGATTAGTAGCTATCGGGTCCTGCTTAATTCCTTCCAGCCACACCACATAGGATCAAATATTAAGGCTATCGATTTATCCAAGCAATTTTAAAACACATGCCGCTAAAAAACCAGCTGACTGGGCATAGGCAATCAGGAGCTACTTAAGCAATAAAGAGTCAATAAAGTAAGGCCAGTCATCATCAACATATCAAGCCTGTTTGTTGCCTGAGCATCATCTTCACCTGTGCATTGAGGGTAGCATATAGAAGAACATCAAGTCTGATCATTACAGTTACAGTAACTGAGTTACAGTAACTGCTGTCCCTACAGCATATTGATTACATTTGTTTACATCATCATACTGTATTGTGAATTGCCCTATGGATGCAAATCAGCAATTGATTTGACAAGCAGTGTAATCAGTTGCATTGGAGTTTGGGAAGATTGCATGACAACTGTGTGTTTAAATGCCCTTTTTATGTTGTAGTTGAGTCTACACATGTATTTTCATTCATCTTGCAGCTTGGAAAATCAGAATAATATTGCATTACAGAACTCTTGCATTTTACAATCATTTTAATGCAAAAAGAAGTCATAAACAGTAATCTGGGGGTATCCAAGGAAAGTGCTTGACAAATGTCTAAACTGAAAATTTACCTCAAGATCGGGCAAGGCCCTTCACAGTGAAAAGTCAGTAGATTACTTTCATTGCATTCATTTGGTGGGAAAATTAGCAGTTTCACAAGTCAGTTGGAATTGTTTTCAGTTTGAACAGCGAAAATGGGCTTCATGACAACATTGTTCAACAATAAACAGGCATTGCAAGAACTTGAACAATCCCAATACAAGCTCAGTCGAGAGTTGTTGCAATTAGAGCAGGCACTTTTAGAGTTTGGATGGCCTAAAGGAACCAATTTAATTCCTACTAGGAAAGGTCCGACACCACAAAACAAAAGAAAGAAGTTGTGTTTCTATTGCAAAGGGCCTTACGATGAAAATCATGATTGCATTTTGAGACCTAAGGGCATGTTGGAAATGTTGTCATTGATGTCAAGTGTATGAACAAGATTGTTGGTTTGATTATCATCAATATCAAAGCCATTGTGGAAGGAATTCGATGTCAAACATATGAGGATGATATCAGTAATAAATTGGCATTGCAACCATTGTAATCACTGATCAGAAGAAGTAAATTGATCACTATAATGTCCCATTTTAATTGATTGATTTATATTACTCATTCAAGTCGTTAGAAATTATAGAGGAAGAGACAAGTCTGGGATTGCTTTTAATGGCTGAATAAGATCATCCTTTGAATAAGACGAATCTGCAAAAAGACAAACTGTCAACAAGTTTGTGAAGACATGAAGAGTTTGGTGGCTATTGGATAAATCAAAGATGTGCTGAGACAACTTGGATGATAAAATATGGATAAACTCATAAGCGGACAGATCATCATTTGAGGAGACGACATCTTGGCGGGAGACTATCATTTGACGAGGTCAACATTCGTGGATATCCTGGACGCTAGAGAGACAGGTTTGGAGTGTTGCAGAAAAAGACAAGTTTGACTCTCTTCATATTTAATTTGGGAGTAAATAATCATTCATAGCGATTCTAAGATTAGCACATAAAAACTATTATAGTTGCTCATTCAAGATCGAAGATCATTCAAGATGTTTTTGTTAAGAGGAAAAACGATTATTCGTTAAGATGAAAATGCGGCTGCACATAAGTCAAGTTGAATTAATCAAAAGGTGCGAATGAAGAGACATAACACATCTTCAGGTGAAAAACAAGTAACAAAATCAACGATTTGAGATTACTTCTGCTTGATGAATAGTTGGGTCTGAAAATACGAGATGGAGAGATACGTCTGAAGGAAATGACATCTCTAATCAAAAGTGAGAATAATAAAGAGATGCGGCTAAAGGATGCAACTAGAGAAACAAACGTCTCTTAATTGAACAGATGCAATTTATTAAAAAGGTGCGATTCATTTACTAAGACGTGTTCTGAGAAACACGTAATTCTAATGTAATGCCGTTTGATAAAAAGAAGATAAACAATTAGTAAATGGCACAATTCAGACTGATATGAATAAGGTGATGCTACTGAGATGAAAATTCGTTGCAGATTAATGACCATGCATCAATTGAGAAGGATTTGATTATGAAATCAGATTGCTACATTTAAAGTCTAAGAAGACATCAAAAAGAGGAGACATTATCGTTTCTCAGATACATGAAAAAGAAAAGTTATTAACTACAAATACAACAGCGAAGAAATATCGATTAGGTTACTAAACTAAAACAATAATTAAAAACGGATTTAGGAATTTCGACTTGTTTTTGTGAAGAGATACAACTATGGTTAAAGACATCTCAAGAGTTGTGAATGATGTTAAAGACACCTACTGAACAGATGCGAATTGTAAAAGAGATGTAACTTCTGGAAGAGGAGACGTGTGTTATGAAAAGGGTAAATCAATAGATGCGATCTGTCCTGAAAAGACACAAAAGTTTAGTTAATCCTGATTTGCCAAAAGGTATGTTTGGCAAAACATTAAAATGGAAAGAAGTTATAATATATTATTCTGAAGAAGATCTTTCATCAAGAGTTGGTAGTTGAAAAATATTAAGATTAATTCAGATTAGTTAAGAAGGATTAAAAATCTGAAAAGAACATTAGAAATAATGCACTCAAACAAAGTGGTGCGATTAGTCAAGAGATGTGATTTCTATCAAAAGTTGCAATCTTACAATAAGGTATATATTTGTCATTTGGTTTGGTCTTGAAAGGGTGGTTGTTGTGTAAGAGAGCATTCTAAATCTGAAGTCCCATCTCCTTGTGCGGGCTAAGTGTGAGATCATTCATCACCAAAGGCAAATTGGAGGATTGGGATAGTGCAGGTCAGATTGAAGGCATCATCTTGCAACCATCAAGTCAAGGTTGGTGCCTTGCATTAGGGGCTGGTGCTCCTTGTAGGTAGGTGCCTACTAAAGTTGTAAAGGTTTGGATGTTCCTTGTAGGTTGTGTCCTACTAAATCATCTTGTTGTAAATCTGTAGGTTGGTGCCTACTTTGTAAAAATCATTTCAATAAAAGTTGTGTCAACTTGTGTAAATTGGTTCATATCAAATAGTTGATGTATGTTTAAGTTTGAAGTTGATAAATAAGTAAGAGGGTAAAAGTTTGTTGATATATTGATTCACCCCGCCGCCACCCCCCTCTCAGTATATCTTTGTGCTCTTCAGGGCAAGGCGAATAGAATAATGTGGCCACCCTATGAGGATTCAAAACCTGAAAAATCCGACCAGCCTAGTAATCATGAAGAATCTGAGTCAAAACATGAGGTCTCTGCAGGTAAAGTATCCAGAAGTCTCTATGATGAGTTGGTTTAAAATGTGATAAGTTAGCAAATCATGATCTTCAACCTACAGATGGACATGGGGTTGAAAATGAAATGGTGGTTGATAAGGAAATTTTACATCAAGAAAATAGTATGGTGGAGCCACAAAATGATATTGACAACATTCCAGAGGATGTTATCAACATTGCTAACAGTTCTGATTTTCATGACAGCAGTGGTAAAACTTTCCAACAACATGAGACAAACGTGATTTCACATGTGCAAAATACTTCTATTGAGTTGTCATATAAAGGTACTCAAGATTTGGTTACTAATGGTGCAATGTATGATATGGGTTCATGTCATGATCAGTCCAATTTTTCAGATCAGATCTTAGAAAATAAGTTAAAAGGTTCATGTGTTGGCACAAGATCCCAGGATCGTGAGTTGGAAGGTAATACTGTCAACCACCATTTATATCAGCAACTTCTACCTTATCAGTTAAGCCATCCATTGAGGTACACAGCAGCAGTACCTTGGTTGTTGATGTGTGCACTGATGACAGCACACATGATGCTAAAAATCATGAGGTGAATGATGAGGATTCAGCCTCTTACTATAGTGCGGATTTGGGTGGAAATGTTGAGTCACAAGGGTATCATCATCTGGCAGGGAAGTTGAAGGTTAGTGATGAAATGATTGTTACAGCTTTGGAGCATTTTGATGTTGCTCAACAGATGTTGACGACCTATGGTTGGAGTGCTCCTATGTCAGATGAGCACGATGATAGTAGCCTCTCCCTAGTAGAGTTCCATACACTACGAGAAGCTATTGGATTAATGAAACATCATTATTTGCAGTTACTTGCTGATAGGGACTTTCTTCTCGAGTGGGATTGTATTTGTTATGATGCACTAAAGGGAAAGGAAGAAAGGGTTGAAGAGCTCACTCATGAGCTTGAGGTGACTATGGACTCATTGCAAAGTACCCAGTTGGCCCTTCAAGAGTCACAGTTACAGATTGAGAAGCTTACCGTAGCGTTGAGTTTAGCACAGTCTTCACCATCTTTTGATATAGTTCAGATTTCCATGGCAGCAGTTGGTGAGGAGCATACACCCATGGTTCATAGCTGTGAGCAGGTTGAGAATGTGGTTACATCCATCACAGATATTGGTGCAGTTAATTCAGATGGGATGAGTGTTTTGGTTGAGATCTCTTGTGATGAGATAGTTGATTTTTTTGAGAGTTGTGTAACAGATCACGTCACTACTCCATTGTCATCACAGGAGATATGTGGGGCATCGTCCAGTATGGAGATTTGTACTTATGTTGATTTGTTTCCCTCACCTGGAAGCAACTCAGTCACTTCATCCCATGCAGCTGATTTGTTTCCCCAAGACTATGATGGTCAGCCATTGACAGAGGTGGGAGCACTTTATCTTGATTGCATAGTGAGGAGTGTTCATCACTTCTCCTTTAGTCCACACATGGAGGATTTGATGATGCATCGGTGTGGATTGGCTCCGGAGTTATACCATCCATTGTGGGATGGGTATTCACCATCTTCAAAAGATGGGATTAGCGGCTACAAGCGCCAGACTCAGCTATTTGTGGGGGATTACTTGCAGGGGCAGCCGTCAGTTTTACATCATGCTGATATGTATCCAACAGGGGTTGCTACTTCTTTGTCACAAAGTTTTCTTATGGGTACATGGTTACAGGATGACTATGGTGTCAATTGGCATGATGGCTTGGTCAGTTATCACATCCATGACGGTTTAGCAGAGGACAGGGAGAGATTCGGTGTAGCAGATGTTTCTAGAAGTTCTTATCTCCGCATAACAGATGGATGTGAATTCAGATTGTATTGGGATCCAGGTGGTGACAATTTTGGCACCGAGTATTGGATGGGTCCCATTGGGTTACTTCACCATTCCCAGCATGGTGAAGTTGGAGACAATAGAGCGCATCGGAAGTCTGAGGATGTCAGACATGAAAAACTTTCACTCTGGGTTTGGGATCCAGGGATAGCTTGCGCAGTTGTGTTTTTGTTGATGCTACAGGAGACAGTTAGAGATGTGTGGGACACTTCACAGTTCTTCTTTTGGGCCTTCCAAGGAGTTGGGTTTCTTTGCAGTAGAGATTGCTTCAGGACAAGCAATTTCAGGGAGGGCAGACTGTAATGTCCCCAATTTTGCGAGCATCAGAGTTCAATGGATTTAGCCTACTCCAGCCCTCGTAGGCTAATATGTCTAGTTAGAGGGTCTCTTTTAGCGGTGATTAGAGGAATCTCTCCTTCAGCATCTCGTGTGGGTTCATGTAGCCTTTAGTTGATTCGGTTTCATATACTTACTATTTATAGTAAGTCAGCCGACAAGCAATTCTATTTATAGCAGGGCACCTAAAGTTCACATGTTGGCAGTGTTGATTCCCAAATTCAATTGAGTTGGTGAAATAAGGAGTTTTGCCTAAGTTATAACGTTTAATTATTATTAAAGGTGACTTTAATAATAATTAATATTTTAATATTATATTATAATATTATATTTGCACTTTATGACTTGAGGGTCCATTCATCATTAAAAAGGGGGCCTTTTTAATTAATTACTTGGGTGCCAATTTCAAGGACATATTTTAATATTCCAAAGTGCAAATATCATATTATTTTAAAATGATTTAAAAGGAAAATTGGAGGGGATTGGCCTATTATCTTTTAATCCCACATTGGTGAGAAAAGTGTATGAGTTCCTCCAGGAAAAGTATAAAAGAATCTTAAGGGGCTCATTTGGGGACATTCAGAATTGATTATTGGATATTTGTTTGATAATTTCTCATTGGCGTTTGGGGAAGGGAGCCCAAGGGTTTCTGCCAGCATATCGGCTTTGGAGAACGAAAACTCTCCATTGTATCAGCATTTTGAGGTTGTGGAATATCAGCTGAAGGTGTTCACTGTTGGCTTCATCCAAAAGTCAAGTCTATGCTTCATCAGATTTATTACTTCAAATCTACAAGAGATTGAATTTCCGAGTATGCACATATTTGTAAAAGCTTTGAAAGAAAATCAATAAATTAATTGCATTGCTGCAATAGGGTTTATGTTTACATTTCTTGTATTTGATTTCTTGACTGGCAATCTATGAGAAAATACGAAAAACTTACAAACCCTTATCATTCAGCATAAAAATAGAAGTAGAGACAGGCAGGTCTCTTACAATCTTCAAGTCAAAGTTGACTTTGGGCGCTAACTTTCCCAGACTCTAAACTTTTTTTGAAATTTTCCATTTTTTATCTTTTGCAAACATCATTGAAGTCTCTGTTTGATCACTGTTTCTAAATGACTGACAAATCCAGTAGACTAACTGACCATCTCGTTGAAGAACAGGATCAAAACTGAAAAGGAACTTCTTGAGGTTGCAAACCCTAATTTTGACTTTTGGGTCATCAAACTCTAGGCGCCCTGGCCAGCAAGGGCGCTTTCCCCCATTAGACTCGAAAAAATTTCAAGGATTTTCACCATCTTAAACTTGATTTTCACCGTCCTTCAGTCTGCATTTCCCGACACTTGACAAATCTCTTGAGCTGGCTGATAGGTTCACTGCGGAGCTGGATCAAAATTGAGCATGTTCTTCTAGAGGGCATAAACCCTAAAAACTACATCTAGCATGTTAAAATCTTGGGTGCCCTTGGCCAGCAGGGGCACTTTTATTGCCAAACTTGACCATTTTTACAACCTTCTAATTTGTCCTTCGTGCTCCGTTCTTCGTTCAATCTGTGGTTGTCGGCTACTAACAATTCCTCTAAGATATGCAATGGAAAACTTGAAGAATTCTGAACAAGATGAATATTTTAGCAAACCCTAGCAACTGCATTTGAGGGCTCAAAACCCTAGGCACCCCTGGCCAGAAGGGCGCTTTTGTGCTCTGAACTCACAATTTGACTATGACTAAATCCTTTTGTTTGACTCCTCATTCCAACAGTTTGGCAACTCCGATTAATCCATTAGTTGCGAAGCCTGATCAAGTCTGAGACAAACATCTTAGATGTCATTTGCTAAAAAAGTTGCATCTGGTGCCCCAAAACTTTGGGCGCCCCTGGCTAGCAAGGGCGCTTTTCCCTATCAGTGTTAGTCAAATTTTGACTAACTTCATTTCCCTTTGTCTTCCTCCATTCTTCATTTGATCGACAAATTCGGGCATTAGATCTCCTAGACTGGCTGGCAAGTTCATCGCGAAGCTGGAAGAATTCCGGAGAAGGCTTCTTGGAAGTGACAAATCCTGAAAATTTAATCTGAGCCTTTGAAACCTTAGGCGCCCCTAGCTAGCAGGGGCGCTTTTATGCTCCAGAGTTAGAAAATTTCTAATGATTTTCACCTCTTTGAAAATCCCCTCCGTCACGAAGCATTGTTTCAAGCATCCTCAACCATAGAGTCTTCTATGATGCGTTTGAGGCTTAGATTTCAACACCTAGTATCTAGCCATCTGCCATTGTTGACCTCGGAGGTTCCTGAAAAAGTGAAGTAGACCACCAGAGCAAAACTGATTTTTTCTTGATTCTGACTTGACCAATGTGATCATGAAGTGAAATAAGCCAATCAAAAAAAAAATCAGTCAATTCTAGAAAGATCCTATTTTTAGGGTTTTCCCTAAAAACAAGGGCCCGAAAACCCTAATTTTCAAAATTTTCAAAATTTGCAGGTATCTTCTGGACAGTAAACCCACAAAAAACCCATGCTTCATTTGACCTAAAACTAACTTTTGACACCAAATCTCTATCTTGATTAGGTTCTAACACACTCGGATCATCATAAGCATCATCACTAAGATAAGATATTGAATCATCATCATTAGCTGATTGGAAAACATCACCATATATGCTATCAGCATGCCCATCATATGCACTAGTGTGATCAGCCTCATAGGATAACTCTAATTCAGTATTAAGGGTTGTTGTTTTGTCCATCCCATTGCACACATCCCCATCATAAATAGATGCATGCGCTTCCAAGGAGTCATCTTGGGGTTCTGTCAAACATTTCCCGTCATCAAATGCTTCAGATTTGAACCCATCTTCTTTCACCTACTCTTCATCAAACAAGTAGGGTTTTAGCTTACCCTCACATTAATTGAAAACACTTTGTACCAAATTATAAGCTGTTGTGGAAATAACCTGTTCTTGCTTCAGAATAGCCAATAGCAAAGATATAATAGGCTGGAAAATAACATCACTTTCATCAATAACTGAAGTCATAATGATTCTCATGTAATCCTGAATAGATTTGTCATGATCCTCGCTGATAGCAACCAAGAAATGATGAAACATTTGTAGAATAAGATCATTACAATCATAATCAATCATAATAACATGTGATCTCACCTTAGCCATCAATTCTAGAACCTTAACCCTCTTACTGAAAGGAGGACTTCTGATATCACCTAACCCATCAAAGCTTTCAATGATCAATTGCAATATCTCCCTAATTTTGTCAATATTATACGGAACTTTAGGAGCTGTAATCCTTAAAATTTCACTAAGGCAATGAGTAACAGTGAGTCTTACCTCCTTATTTTTGTGTCTCAACTCATGCTCACCCAAAGAATTCATTGCCGAAATCATACCTATTTGAATTAACTAGGAAGGTTATTGATCCACCATATGCAAACAATTCACTACTTCCTCCAACGAGCTGAGAAGAACATCTTTTGCCAAAGACAAGTGACCAAGTTTATCTCCTGCAATAAAGTCTTTGTCCCAACTCTTTGTCACTCACTGAATCCATGATTTAAATCTGAAACTGAGTTTCCCCACAGGCTGACAAGAACTTAAGCTCTGATACCACTATAGTGTCCCACTCCAATCTGTTGTTTTGTTTTTGTTTTTTGTTTTTTTTGTAGAGTTTCCGTGAAAGATATTTGTGTAAATTTGTCGATGGATTTGAGATCAAAATGTCATATGAAATTTAATTTGAACTCGTACATTATCTCATTAGCATACATCAAACATTATATACCCTTTCACAAATGAAGATATTTAAATATAATATGAGGATTGGTGTAATTTACAAGGCAGAATACAGATATAGAGGAATACAAATCTGACCTCAATAAATGGCAGTTTAGATCATAAACAACTCAAAAGTATGACAGCCTTTTTTCAGCTTGAACATTCCACAAACTTTGCTCCAAAAATAGAAAAGGAAGATCAACCAACATGAAGAACCCAACGCCTCAAACCAATAACAAACAATCACACCCAACAAGTCTTGTTCTAGCGCCTGGCAATTCTAGAATTTATATTCTTCTACTTTCAATCTCCAACAACCCACAAAACAACTACAAGACCACCTTCTAAAACATATAAACCTCACAACCTTCCATTATTCCTCACATCCTTGTACACGACGAGCGACCAGCAAGAAACCTTCCAATCACCCATGTGTTAACTCTTATCTCTCTGTTTGGCATAAATAAACCCCTATGCACAGCAATAAACGAACACGCCAGTTTCTAAACTCCTCGCCCAACAATACATAACCCCCATTCCTATCACAAGAGGATTGTCCCAATCACAAATGGCATCCCATTTCAAGACATTCCTTTCTATTGTGTAAGCTCCAAAATAAGAATATGATGAAACCCCCAAAACCATCAAACTCTTCCAGGCAAGGTTTCCAAACAAGATATTTTATAATATTTCCAATCACTTGCAAATTTGTCTTTGAAAGAGACTCACAAATTAGAAAACCAAATCTTTGAATGCACTATGAAATACCTTATCGATATCTCCAACAAACATTAGCCGGGGTAGATCTTTCACCACCGAAGCCAATCTTCTCCAAGAGGGTTTTCATCCTCAGGAAGGTTGAGATAAACCAAGTCCAATCTCCAGAACCATAAGGGTTTTCAGACAAAGAGATAATAAACTTCAACATACCAAATGAGCTCACAATTCCCCTTTTATAAGCTTTTTAGGGAACTTTCCATAAACTCCTTTTTTAAAATCACTTTATTAATTTATTATACCTTTTAACTCTAAAAAGTGATTTATTTTAAAACATTTTTGGCACTGAAAGTCATTTTTAAGCATCTCATCATTTAAATCTTTTTGTTTTCTTTCCAATGAGCTATAATACTGAGGCACCCGAATAATTATTTTAAGTAAAATGGTAACCTTAGTAAAATTAATTAAATATAGCACAATATTACACCCAATTAGCGGAAATGGCCGAAATGCATCAAAACCGAAAATAGACTATAAAGGAGTGATCCCGATGATGAAAGATGATAAACAGACTTGACTGGGTGACTTACTAAAAATAGACACTCCCTCCAAGAGTCTTGGTCTTACATCCCCTCTAACTTAAACATGTTTATGACAATGGAATTATGGTCGTTATGTTATTTTGCAAGAAACTACCTTTCATGTGAATGTGGAATTGAGAATAAAATAATTGTTTTATATGTCGTAAATGAAAATGTGAGAGACTTTCTTTTATATGCGAAAATGTATATGATGATGATGAGATTATATTTAAACATGTATATATACGTTGTGAATGGTCTAACCCTAGTCTTTTGGTCAAGTGGTTGCAGGATCGTCAACGCTCGAGGGGAAAGGGAAACATCATCAAGGAGAGGACATGGTTAACAAAGGATCAATTTTATCATCAAACCTTGAGTCAGTGTGAGACAGTGCATCGAAGTCATAACTTGGCCATAAGTAATTTAATATAATGATTATTAAACAAGTCAATTTAATTATTTATTAATAATCTCCTCTTGGAGTTGAGCAAACCAATTCTCCAAATATATATTGGGAAAATTGCAATGGTTATAAAATATTAAATCAACAATAATAACTATAATTCTTATGCCATCGAATTAAATATAAAACATTTGTAAGGCTTTAAGTTAAAAATTAATTTAATTGAAGTGTGGAGTCGTCAGTGTTGGCTGGCAGTAGTTTTCCCCGCCATCTTCTTCCGTGCCTCTAGAAGAAACGGCCAAGATGGAAGCCATGCAGTCGCGGGGCTCTTGTAGTCTTGGTCGGAGGTTTCTTAGAGCATTCGCATTATTTTGGAGCTCTCTTTTTCATTCATTTCTTCTCACTCCTTCAACTCTGGCTGGATTTCTTTGCATTCGTCTATAGCTTCACTATGAATCTTCCTCACTCATTTCTAAGTCTCATTTTATCCGATTTTAGCATCACTCTTGTTCCACGCTTATCTTGTCGGCTCTTCCATTGTTTTCTCTGAGTGCTTCTTTTTAAGACCAATTCTAGTGGTGGCTATCTTGGTCTTCATAGTTGGGCATAGTGAAAATCGTGGCTTGAGTCCGAGTCTCCTGCACCAATCGTTTGGAGAATCCAGTGCGGGCTCTCATCAAGTTTTTGCATTTCTCAATTAGGCACGTAAATGTCTTGCAAATTTGTTAGCCTAGCTTCGATTGAAATGTTTTTTTCAGGCTTATTTTTCATGAATTATTGATATATCAAAGAGTTTTAGACCAGTCGAAGGTTTTAAAAGAATTTGTATTTCTTATAAGGATCCTTCAATAATGAAAAGTTCAATAAACAACTTGCTTCAAAACTCTTTGTCTTTTCTTCTTTAAAAGTAAATCGAATGCTTGGCAAGTTGTCGTCTAAATTACTCTATGTTCAGTTACTCCATGCCTGAATCGAAACTCTTCTCTCTTCAATCTGATTTCTAATTATCAGAGATGAGACTTTTATATTCTTTTTCATCTTAAACTCCTGAACCTAGTCATTTTCTTGAAATTCAACTGGTTGGTTCATGTCAAAATTATACAATGTTCCACGGGCCTGGGGGATGGGGAAATGGGGGGACGTCCGAGACGCGTTTCGGAGACGGGGGGACAAAGGGCCTAAGTTTGGGGACGGCGGGGGGATGGCGGCAAGGGGGTGGCAGGGTGGTGGTGCTGATATAGTTATACATATACTTATAGTACTTGAAAAACTAGTTTTTGTTGTACCCAAAACCAAAATTTTTGCTTCACTAAGGCATTTTGCTTAATTGAGTCTTAATCTTGTTAAAGTGATGTCAGGAGGTCGTTTTTGGGGTTTTTAAATATGGAGTTGGTGTTAGTGTCATGTCAGTCTGTTACTGAAGAAATTTAAGAAAAGTGAAAATCTGAAGGAAAATCATCAAAATTTTCTATCTGGAGAGGGAGCACATTTTCAAAAGGGCGCCCTATCTTTTGAGCTCAGATCTTGTTTTTAGGGTTTGTCGCCTCAGAGACATTTGTTCGACATCATGTTAGCTTCACAACGGGCCTATCAAGCTTGTCAAACGGATCTTTTTCGGCAATTCTACGGAAGATATAGCGCAAAACGAGAGGAGAGCCAAATTGGCTAACATTGGAAAAAAGAGCAGCTTTTGAGAAAGGCGCCCATCTTTTTGAGGTGTCAAATGAAGGTTTTTGACTAAATGCCACTCAAGATGTTTATCTCACATTTGTTCAAGCTTTGCGACGCATCCGTCAGTGGGTGAATCTGAGTTGCAGAAGTGCCTGAAGCCAGAGGTCAAACATAGGGTCAAATCTTAGTCAAAATATCAAGGAATGAGCAAAAGAGCACTTTTTCAGAAAGGCGCCTGAGCTTTTCAAGCCTTTAATGCCTTCTTTTTTGATGATCTCAGATATTCAATTGTCCGTGTTATGTTCAGCTTTCCGTTGCCTCTCAAATCCGTCGGAAGATGATTCAGCAGCTTGCATCAGAGTTTTAGTATTATTTTGGTCAGTTCCAGAAATGGCTAAGTCTGGAGGAAAAAGAGCAACTTTTCAAAAAGGCGCCCTTGATTTTCACCCCTCAGATGATGTTTTCTGGAGAAATGTGCCTTTGCAGCTGTCATGTAAAATGAGGTCAGCTCCGCAGTGAACCTGTGATCCAGTCCTGAAATTTGGTCAATCAAAAGTTATGAAGGATTTGTTTTTTCCCTTCGTACGAGATGGAGATGAGAAAATTTGACTAAGTCTGGAAAAAAGAGCAGCTTTGAAAAAGGCGCTTGGATTTTTGAGCCTTCAGATCTCAATTTTGTGGTTTCAGACCCAAAAGGGATGATCTCATCAGTTTCAACTCTGCTATCTCCGTTGCAATCGTCAGCCAGCCAATTAGGCTTGTCAGTCATCCAGAATCAGTGTGCGAACAGAGGCTCCGACGAGGATCAAAATCCAAATTTTCATCAAAATTGGCTAAGTCTGGAAAACGCCTTAAGGGTCAAAGTTGACTTTTCAAAACAAGTTGACTAGTGCGCCCTAATTAGGGTTTCTGACTTCAGTTCAACTGAACGATTTCTGGGTTGCATGCAGAAGATACTGAAGTTCATTTTGAGTTGCTATTTTTAGAAGTTCAGTTCATTTGCAGTGTGCATGCATTTGCATGTTCAGTTAACTGAAGAGGATGTTGAGTTCTAATTTGCATGTGAAGTTAACTGTTTTGCATGTGCACTTAACTGACTTGCATGCACAAGTTTAACTGATTTGCATGGGCAGTTCAACTAAAGTTAAAAGTGGCGCTCTATTAAAGCATCATTTTCATGCATTTTAAGCTTCATTCACAGCCAATCACATTCTAGGCATTCATTTTGAAGGCTTAGTTAAAGCATGCGCCCTAATTTGAGGCTCAGTTAATTGCCAAATAAAGAGGTGCGCTTTGAGTTTGAAGAGGTGGACGAATTTTAAATGAATTTTATTTATTTAAAGACAAAAGTCGTCCTTATTTCTTCATTCTTAAGCAAGTTGTGCTTTCTCAAAGAGCTTCATTAATGGCGATTTCTTCATGCATTAGAGGATTCAAGGTGCTACAGGTGTCAGATTTCAGTATTTTTCGTAGCATTGGATTCAGATTGCTAAGGAGAAGGCGATTCCAGATTTTATTTTCAGTTTCCATGCAGGTTACATCAAAATCCAAGATTGAGGAAAGTGAATTCTACAAAGGAAGAACAAATAAAACCTTCTATCTTCTATCTTATTTCTTCTATTTCTCGTCTTAGATTTCTTCGCATGTCAAAAAAAAGACAAAATATTCAGAATTTGATCATCTGGGTTCGCATTTTTCAGCATCAGCAGCAAAACCCATGTCTTAGATTTTTTCGAGAAAATTGCCCCGCAGCCTTCATTCTGAAGCTCTATGCTTTTTTCCGAAGATTTCTTTGCACATGGGCTAAAATCACATCTTTTTGAAAATCGCATCATTTGGGTTTGTTTAGAAAGAAAAATTGCCTCGGGAAGCTCTAAAAACCCCTGCAATTCTCGACTGAAGCATCTTTGCATGTCAAGCTAAATGGCGTTTTTTCACAATTTTGACGTTGTGGGTTGTCTTAGAATAATTTTTCGGACAAAACCCACGTCTCAGAATTTTTTGTGAAAATTATCCTCCGACAAGCTATTTTTAGCCTCACTAGGAGCCATTTTTGCTTTCTGGAAAAAGTTGTCAGAAGATAGCCGTGTTCACAGTCAACGGGCAAGCTTTTCAGAAGGCGGTTCAACTAGACTGAATTCAAGACCAAATCGATCTTAATTTATGTTTTCATCAGAGCAACTGACAATGAAAATCAAGTGCATCCGAGGGTTGATTCAAACAATTTGACAAGCATAGACGCAGGTTGGACACCGTTGGAATTTTGCGTTCTTGTGTATTTCTCGCAACCAGAGTGTTCGTGGTCAAGCTTCATGGTTTCATCATGCAACACTTTTTCGTTGAGAAGAATCAAGAAAAGCATCAGAAGCATTAAGCTGCAGAAGGAACAAAGATCACTCCATTTACGGAGCCACCAAAGTCACTCAAATCCCGTACCATTATCTTCGTGAAGATGGTACCTACGCTGATCTCAAGGCTGTGCAAACTAAGTTCCAGAAGCATGCTCGTGATATCTTGATGGAGATTCTAGATCACATTTCAATAATTTCAGCTAGTTTCAGAAAGGCGACTGAAGATGTCAAAGAATGCATGCAGAAAGTGACAAAGCGAAGAAAGCAGTTAATGTTTGGATAGCATCAAAGTGCCGAGACGGCCAGAGAGAGATTGATGAGTTCTTGGTGATATTGGAGCCGAGATGACATGGAGTGATCTGCCGGTTGGAACTGCGGTTAGTTTCGAGAATAGAATCAAGAGCATGGTGCTTTCGACTTTCAGGTCTTGAGTTCATTCTTGACTTCACATCTTATCTCTTCCTTAGGGGATTATCTTCACGAGAGTTAAGGGTTAGGGACTTCCGGTTAAGCGGGGTAGTGTCAGTTAACTGCTTTTCATGGAGCGTGCATGCTTGTACATTGTCCATTTAGGTTAATTATGCCAGGATGATGGTAGCTTTCCAGTTAAGCTGTGTAGTTTATTTTATTAGGGTTTAGTAATAAATCTTGCATGCATTGCCAAGGCGTAGTTGACTCAAAGGTAATTTAGGGTTTCCCTACACACATTTCGATGTCTATAAACTGGGAAACTTTGCTCATTTGTACATAACTTTTGCACGAGAGAAATATATGCCGTGCCTACCTTGCCCTCAATATTGCTCGTTCTGTATCTGTTCATGCGTTTTACTATTATGATGAATTGTTATGCCACATAGGGTTTCATGCAATTATAATGGTGAATTCTTTCTTAGTTAGATCAAATCTGTTTTGTGTTCAATAAACTTGTTCAGATTGAGATGATAGTTGTGCCTCCTTGCCTTCAAGTAGAGAATTTGCACTTGGTTATCGTGTGTTGTTGTGAACAATAAACTTATTCGGATTGAGCTGATAGTCGTGCCACCTTGCCTTCAAGTTGAGAATCCGTACTTAGTTTATCGTATGATGTTGTTTCCAATAAACTGTCTAGATTGAGCTGATAGATGTGCCACCTTGCCTTCAAGTTGAGAATCTATACTTGTTTATCGTCGAGATAGTCAAACCTTGCTCCGTTTTCTCATGCTACATTTTTCTTGAGAGCTGAATTAGATTTAAGTAATTAAGAAGCCTAGTTGTAGTTAGTAGTGTGAGAGCGAGGAGAAATATACTCAGGCTATAGCAGTATATAGTTCGAAAGCCTTGTACCTCGACAAAACAAAAGAGGATATAGTTTAGTTTATTTTCCTTTGCAAGTACTTTTTGTCAAGCACCAAGGGGCACCCTCCTAATTTGAAGAGCCTCATTGCGTGAGTGTGCATAGCTGTCAGGTACCAACAGCTCTTACTCCAAGGTGCTGGTTGTTACCCAACAATTTTGAAAAGATGTATAACAGTATAAGAATTACATTTCAAATGAAACTATAGGAAATTAGTAAAATTATAACATAGCAAAATTTGAAATACTAAATCTAAATACAAAGATATCTTGAATGCTAATTGCTAAATAAAATTTGACAAATGAAATTGTCAAATTGGAGATTTCTGTTATATTGAAAATATGAATATTTGATGTCATATGAGATATCACAAAGTCTATAAAGATGATTACATGATTCGTCATTATAATGAGTAGAAAATGCCAAAATGTCAAAATGTCAAAATGTAGTGAATGAAGGCCTTGACGGGAGACAGCTAGGCATCTCCCAACCTCCCGAGAAACGCCTAGGCGTCTCCCAAGGAGACTTGGAGAGTTGGAGACGTCTCTCAAGGAAACAGAAGATGTCTCCGTCTCCGTCTCCTGGGAGGCAGGAAGACGTTCCTGATCTCGGCGAGCACCGGTGGCGGTGGCGGGATGGCGGGAAAGCACGTCAAGTACCTAACTTCCCGTCTACGAAGCGTCCCGGTTTCAAAAGCGCAGCGAGATAGAAACGTATTTCGTGGAACAACACGGAAATATATGGCGGACGTTAGTTTAAATCTATGCTCTGAGTTCGATTAACCATTTAAAATACTAGAGCTGTCTATGCAGTTAAGTGAATTTCTCCTCTCAATTGAAGCTGATCTAATTAGAACTTCTTTTGCTCAATAGGGTTCTTTAAGGGGATATGTAAGCGAGGTCTTCCGTCCTCAATGTTGTATCCAATCTCTTTTTATATGAATAAACTTTATGGATTAGTCAGATTTTAATAAATACTGGTTTTGAATGTCTTTGATTACGAGAACATTATTGATTTCTATGTTTGCAAAGATAGAGATAGAGTTCTTATTTGTATCAAAGGAGAGAGCTGGCGTTAAAAGAGGCGTGTCTCGAGGAGGACGTGTCTCCACAAGATGGAGACACGTCTACTCATGGGACGTGTCTCTTGAGCGCGCGGGTTCTCTTGGTAATTTTGGTGGTTACCAATCTCAACAAGCAGCAAACAAAGATTTATGTTATCCTTGAATATGTCTATAAGAAAGAGTAGTTTGATTAAAAATAATGATGATGCATAGCCTGCAATCATTATTCATATTTGAACGATGCTATCTTAACTTAACACTCCCTCTTAGCTAGGGAAGATACTTCAAGACGAATAAGAGGAGATATCACATTCACAAGTGATATCGAAGATATGATATGTTTCTTCAATATTGTCAAGTCACATGACATTCTTCATAACACATCTTCATTATGGTATGTGCACTGACATCAAGTCACATGATGTCTACCATAATGATTCACGGCATATCCACAGATATATTTAGTTATCCACCATGATTATCTCTTAAGGATCACAATGATCTTCAAATGACATCAAGTCCCATGATATCCATCAAAGTGTCCAAGAGATACTATCATGACATGTCCACAGATATCAAGTCACATGATATCTATCATGATAGTTCAACTCGTCATTGTAGAGTCGTCACTTTACAATGTCACATACAAGTGTTCATTATTAGAAAGATCGTCACCTTTCAATAATGTACACAGGGGGAGCGAGCCCATAGGGTCATGGAGTTACACACATGACAAAAGAGTTTACACATTAAACATCTTTAAATATATTAGTACAACTTCTAAACAATTTTGAATTTCAAGTATAATATCAAATTACATTTCAATCATACCAAGCTTCTTCCGGAAGTGTTCAACCTTGATTCGAGAGAGAGGTTTGGTGAGAATGTCTACTGTTTGATCATTTGTACTAATATACTCCAACTGAATCACATTCCTTTCTACCATGTCTCTTACATAATGATAGGGGATCTCAATGTGCTTAGATCTATCATGGAATACTAGATTTACAGAGAGTTTGATGCAACTCTGATTATCACAATGAATGATGGTAGGATTAAGGGGATCACCAAAGAGTCCCACAAGCAATTTTCGGAACCATACTGCTTCTCTTGCCCCCATAGAGGCTGTAATGTATTCAGCTTTTGTCGAGCTTTGAGCTATAGAAGACTGTTTTCTGCAGATCCAAGAGATCATAGCCGATCCCAAACTGAAGCAACATCCTGATGTGCTTTTCCGGTCGGTTAAACTTGCAGCCCAATCTGAATTAGAGTATCCATGTAGATCTAGTTGATTATTTTTGTAAAGAAGACCATATCTAATAGTGCCTTGAAGATATCTCAATATATGTTTCACAGCCATAAGGTGAATTTCCTTTGCCTCACACATGAACTGGCTTAGAGCATTCACTGCATAGCAAATATCAGGTCTGGTGTTAACCAGGTACATCAAAGATCCAATCATCTGTCTATATAGGGCTGAATCTGCACACTTGGATTCTGCTGCTGCTTCTTTCAGTTTGTGAAGGTTGGTTTCCATGGGTGTAGACATGGGTCTACAATCCAACATTCCAAATCTCTTCAGAATATCAATAGTATACTTTCCTTGGTTTAGTATAATGCCATCTGGTTTCTGCCAAACTTTCAAACCAAGAAAGTAGTGTAAAATGCCCAAGTCTTTCATGTCAAATTCTGAAGTTAGATCCTTCTTTCCTTGAGCAATGAGGTGATCTTCTCCTGTTATCAGCAGGTCATCAACATATAAAATAATTATTAACATATCACCTTTAATTACCTTAAAGTAAAGATTTGGGTCTGAATCATTCTTGGAGAATCCTAGTCCCAAGAGGTAGTTGTCAATTCTTTCATACCAAGCCCTGGGAGCCTGTTTAAGTCCATACAGTGCTTTCTTTAGTCTGCATACATGTGAGTCAGGTTTATGTATCACAAAACCTTCGCGCTGTTCTAGATAGACTTCCTCTTCAATGGTTCCATTTAGGAAGGCAGTTTTTACATCCATTTGGTGGATCTTCCAGCCTTTAGCTGCTGCAATGGCTATCACTGCTCTCACAGATGTGTAACGGGCAACAGGTGCAAATGTTTCTTCATAATCAATGCCTTCCTTCTGTGAAAAACCTCTTGCCACAAAACGTGCCTTATGTTTTTCTATACTGCCATCAGCAGCATGTTTGATTTTGAAGAGCCATTTAGAAGAGACAACAGATTTCTCTTTTGGTCTAGGCACTATATCCCATACATCATTCTTTAGAATGGACTGATACTCTTCCGTCATTGCGTCCTTCCATACTTGATGTCTGAAGGCTTTTGAAACACTGGTGGGTTCTGAATTTATGATGTCATTCATTAGAGCAACAGTAGCTTGAGAACCGTTTGGGTCTTTTACTTTCCCTAAACTTCCTTTGGGTGTTGCATGATTCTCAGCTTCTTTGATCATCTTTCTAGCCCAAAGTGGTCTCTTCTTGCCATTGTCATTTGTATTCTCATCTGAAGTAGATAGAAGTTCATTTGATATTTCCTCAGGATTCTCCCTCTGAATCTCAGGGGTAGGATCCTCGTCTAAGACTCTAGGTGAATAAGTTTCTATCTCATTTGAACTTCTTGCCCTTTTGAATGCTATGTCTTCTTCAAAGATGACATCTCTGCTCAATTCAATTTGTTCCTGCCCGGGTATGAAAATCCTTAAGCTTTGGAGGATTCACTATATCCCACAAATATCCCTTTCTTTCCGGAAGGTTCTAGTTTGAATCTTTTCTCTTTGGGCACATGAATATAGACTGGGCAACCAAAAATCCTAAAGTGACTAATATCAGGTTTTATGCCAGTAAATGCTTCTTCAGGAGTTTTGTTATCTAGATGAGAATGAGGACACCTATTTTGAATGTAGACAGCAGTTCTAGAGGCTTCTGCCCAGAATGAGGTTTCTAAGTTCTGGTCAAGTAACATTGCTTTTGCAGCTTCTACAATGGTTCTATTTTTCCTTTCAGCAACCCCATTTTGTTGAGGGTTGTAGGCTACTGTAAACTCCCTCTTAATCCCAGCATTCATGCAAAATTCCTTAAAGATTTCAGAGGTATATTCTTTCCCATTGTCTATCCTTAAGATTTTTATTTTCTTCCCAGAGAAGTTTTCAGTAAGAGCTTTGAACTCCTTGAACCTTTTAAGGATTTCTATTGACTCTTTACACTTAAGAAAGTAGATCCAGGTCTTCCTAGAGAAGTCATCTATAAATATGACATAGTATAGGAAGCCTGCCTTGGAGGGTACAGACATGGGTCCACATAAATCAGAGTGAACCAATTCTAAAACATTTTGGGTTTTGCTCAAGCTATTGTGAAAGGATCCCTTTGTATTCTTTCCTAGGGCACAACCTTTACAAGTTCCTTCATGAGTTGGTTTTAACTTAGGTAATCCTGTTACAAGTTTTTCTACGGAAGGTAGGGCACGGAAATGAAGGTGTCCTAATCTTCTATGCCAAATTTCATTTGAATCAGAAGTATCAAGGGTAAGGGCTTGCTTGACTTCAGTGCATAGTTTATAAAGATAACCTTGTCTTACACCTATGGTTAGAGCTTTCTTTATAGTTGAGTTCTTAGGCCATGCCAGAACTTTCCCATCCATAAATGTAACCCTATATCCATTGTCTTCAAGAGCAGAGATGGATATTAGATTCCTCTTTATTCCAGGTACGAATAAAACTCCAGTGAGTTGAAGGGAGACCAGATTTCAATGTGATGGAGCAAGTTCCAACCCCTTTTACTTGATGTGCAGAATCATCCCCAATTGTTACTTCTTCATCAGTCTCTTCAGTCATAGTGTCTAAGTGTTCTCTAAACCCTGTGATGTGCCTTGAAGAACCACTATCAATCACCCAGTTGTTGATATTGTTAGATACTTGACTTGATAAGGCTGAATAGAATACAAATTTCTCAGAATCATGGTCTGAATTTGACTTTCCTACTTTAGCAAATGATGCTTGTTGATTTGATCTGTCAGGGCACTTCATTGCATAGTGCCCATATTGATCACATCTAAAACATTGTACTTGAGAGATGTCTTTCCTCTTCTTGAATGATCCTTTTCCATGGGAATTTCTCTTTCTCTTAAATGATCCTTTCCCGTAAGAGTTTTTCTTACCCCTTTTATTAGATGATGTGTTGAGCACTTGAATGTCCTCATCTATGGGTTTTTGTTTGTTTTCTTTTGTTGAGAGTCTTGTTTCCTCTTGAAGGCAGTCTGTTCTTAGCCTATCAAACTTGGGGAGTTCAGATCTCGCACTTATTCCTTGATCAAATGGCTCCCATGAGTTTGGTAGACCTCCTAGTGCAATTAGTGTTAACTCATTGCTATCAATTTGATATCCAATTGTAGATAATTGATCCCTTAGATCAATGATCCTCATGAAGTATGCATTAATGGTTTCTCCTTTGTTTATTTGGACATTGTTGATTTGCCTTTTTAATGCAAGAGTCCTACAGGTGTTGTTTATCTCATAGGTGCTCTCAAGGGATTTGAACATTAGATATGCAGTTTCATGTTTTGCTAGAATAGGTACAATGTGGTCCCTAACTGCATCTACTAAGATTTTCATGGCTTTTTCATTATTCTCAATCCATTGAGTTTTCTCAGGATCATCCTCTAGTTCCCCCTTGTTTTCTTTCACAAATGAGTCTAACTTATTTTCTTTGAGAATCATCATGATTCTGAATTTCCATGAGGTGAAGTTGTTTGCTCCCTCAAGACGATCTTCAAATCTGATCATACTTGGCATTATGAAGAATGTGATGTGAATTCGATTTTTTTTTTAAAATACGAATTTTTTCTAAGAGTCTGATATCTAGATTTGATATGGATTCACTCAACCTGGCTCTGATACCATGTAAATGCTATCAAATCTTGTCAGAGCTGGATCCTAGAAGACCTAAGGAAATTAATAATTCTAAGTCAGATTTGTGCGTCTGGTTTGAATTGCTGATTGCAGAACATTAGTTGATTTCTATGTTTGCAAGATAGAATAGAGTTCTTATTTGTATCAAAGGAGAAGACACATTCAAAGAGAGACGCGTCTCATGAGAGGACGTGTCTCCACAAGATGGAGACACGTCTGCTCATGGGACGTGTCTCTTGAGCGCGCGGGTTCTCTTGGTAATTTCGGTGGTTACCAATCTCAACAAGCAGCAAACAAAGATTTATGTTATCCTTGAATACGTCTATAAGAAAGAGTAGTTCGATTAAAAATAATGATGATGCATAGCCTGCAATCATTATTCATATCTGACCAATGCTATCCTAACTTAACAATATGAAATCAATTAGTTGTTGCTTTTCAGCTGAACTGTAAATTTAAAAGTTAGTTGACAATTTGAATATTATGTATTTATTTAAAATTGTTTTTCTTTCTGTTCAAAATGAAAAGGAACACTAGCATGAAAACAAGTTAGTTACTTTCAGCAGAAATCTTGTAGTTAGATTTCTTTCTTAAACTGTAGAATAGTTAGAGTATTACGCTTGGAGCCCAAACCGGAAGCTGGAAATAACATCTGAAAACATCATATGGCTCCTCTAAACCTCCTAAGCTCACTGATAACATCAATTTACGCCTATGAACATGTTGACACAATCCCAGAAAGTTAGTGCCAACTGCAAAGCAAGAGAACCTGAAAAAGGGGACATTACATATATCCTCTCTCAAAACCAATTTTTAACTGGCTATAGGAACATTGTACATTATATTATTGAATTGGATGCTACACATTAAAATATTGTTTAGTCAATTATCTAAGAAATCTGCTATCTTAGGAGTGTAATCCTACATTTCAAATCAAATCTACACACTATCTGGTCATTGTATTTTTCACTATTCTTTTGATAATAAAATAGTTCCAAAAACTTCATTTGCACCATCCAAAAGTCATTTTTTTATTTACTGGAGTTGTTTCTTTTGTTTGCTCCTCCATACATTATAAATGTTTATGCAACTCATGGAAAGACACCATTACAATGCCCCATCTGCCCCCATCTCTCACTGTCTAACTCCTCGGATTAAAAAGCAATGTACATCAAATAGCTATGGTACAAGGAGAGTATAACAATGCAAGAACTCCATTCCCTAACCTTCAGCATCCAACATATAGGTTGGTCGACCAAGAGGTGCATCAATTAGACTACAAACATCAAATTCCCAACCATAGCAGCCAAAACATAATGAGGAGCACTATTGACACCAACCTATGTAAGTAGACAAAATCAGTGTTAACTACTACATTTGTATCACATAGAAGTGTATTACAGCCACCTTTATCTCATTTACGCCATCTCCAAGGCATTTAACTTTATGTTTTTTCCCTGCTATAATGAACGTTAAATATTAAGAAGTCTAAATAAGAAGTTGAAAAACTTACACATTAACTAAGAATAAGGTATGCAACTAACTGTACATGAATTTTGTCATCCCAAAAAATTGCAATATGTTAGTCGACTACATTTCATAGCCATATCTTCAAGTAATAGCAAGCGAAAAAAGACAAATTTAAGAATTCTCAGCTCTGTTAATAATGTTTTTACAATAACGCCATAAATACAAAAAGACAACTAGACAACATGATCCTCCTATTATAAATAAAACGGTCAACAAATACAAATACAAAAAAAAATCCTAGAAATTTTCCAATAAAAATTTTACAAAGCTCACCTATCATCAAGTATTCTAAAAAGTTGGCCATATTTGCCATTAATGTCATATGGGACATAGGCTGCATCTTTCTTCAGTAAAATCTCTCGAAACTCTTTCCATGAGATGTATTTAACTTCTGAAACTTCTTCAACCTAGAAGCAGGAAACCACATGTTATCTAGATAAGGTAATACAAGCCATATTCTTGATTAGAATTTTTTGAAATGAAATTTGAGGTCCTGGAATGCTAATTAACATCAAGAAAACCTTAAAGAGAGAAAATATGGTAAATATAAGTAACTGAATTCAACCATGAACTTTTCAATGAACTTCAACATATCCTACATTAAATTATTATGGGATATTTCAGATTTAATATTTGTCAAGACTTGCTTATGAAAGCAATAAGACACTGCAGATCCAATGCTTAGGTCATAAGTTTGGTACTGTAAAATCTGCAACCAAATTTCCATATTCATCCAAGAGCAAGCCACCAAGAACTTTGCTTGTTTGGCCTATTCATGCAATCTTTGTAAATACATTTCTTCTCTTGCATAGTAATCAATTTCAACAATTATTATAAATTAATTAAAGATTTTGCAAAATTCTTTATTTTTTTCAAATGGGGGATTATATTGCTTTTGAACTTCTGGGATTGTATTGAGTTGCTTTGGAGTGTGGAGTTGTTCTCTCAAAAAGGTTTTCCCCACATAAATGTTATATATTGTTTTTGTATTTATTTCCTTGCAATTGTATAATCACTTTAATTTTTGCACATACATCATGTCAAATAAGTGTAGAAGTGTATTTCGCACATCTACCTCCTTTCAATTAGGGTTTCAGTATTCTATGAAAATCTAGCATGTTTCTAAGCAAAAAGCTGCATCAAGATTGCTTGGGAAGGTAGATACATCAAACTACCATTTTTGGCGACAACTATTTTTGGCAATTTCTATTTCAGTCCTATTTTTGAACAAGGTGTTGAAGCCTATTTTTAGGTTGCTTTAGTTAACTTTTATTTATTCTTCGTTGAGATTAGTTGTTTGCTTTAAAGTTCTTTCATTATGTTCTTCAGAAGCTCTCAAGCATTTGTGCTTTAAAACATTGATTCATATGGACGGGATATTAAAGCATTGATTTTGGTGACGATAAACATGACAATTCTTGGGATCTAACAAAAATGTTGAATTTATCCAATATTAAAGTTGTATTTTCAATTTTGCAAGAACTAAAAAAGTCCTTGAAGAAAAGTAATAAAGAAAGTACTACTTTGTACTCTAAGACCACTTGTTATAGAGAAGAGTTGTCAAATGCTTATTAATACCATTTCAACTAAGTTGGTGAAGAGGATGAGGGGAATAAATATGGTTTAATATTTAACTTCTTTTATAATTTTTACTACAAAGGCAAGAAATCGTGTTCTCAAGATCATTAAGGATTTGGGAGAGAAGTTCAAGTTGAACAAAATCACATTATATAAATTAATGCTTTTACACCTAGTTAAGAGAAAGGACGTGTTATTTGCTATGCTCCACGAGGTTTCGGGGACAAGGAGTACCCGATACGGTGGGACGAGTTTTCGGTACGGGGGTACTTTTGGGTCATTTTTTAGGGGACGGCTAATAAATAGTAGGGAATTTTTTAAAAATATAGAGAAATTTCAAATGTTCATAGCATAACATTGATAAAGCATTCATTCTAGACATTGTATAAGCTTAATACATATCATTAGACTTGAATTGAGATTTCACATGAGAATCGACAAACAAATTAGCAAAATTCAAATGCTTTTCATTATCAATGTGCATACATATCATATAAAAGTCTAATAATTATAACCAAAATGCCCAAAGGTGTGATGTCCCCATCACAAAGATAAGTATATTTGATATATTTATATTTTAATGGATATACTTATTCAAATAGAGTAATCATTATAGAACATTCTCAACTAAAAGCATGACTAACTTGTGTGCCATCAGTGATAGATTAGAAGAAGAGATCCGAGGAGAAACTAAGGTGTTTGCTTGAGGACAAGCAAAGTCAAGCGGTGGAGACTTGTGATGTCCCCATCACAAAGGGGCATATGAGATAAGTATATGCTTAATATATTTATATTTTTAGATATACAATAACATGTTAGCAATATGCACATTAGATAGAATACTCATTTAGAAGAAGGCAATTTAAAATATCATTATAATTATAATTACCATTAATAACATTACAATTATAATAGTCAGAGATGAATATAATATTATTATTATTATTATAATACTATATATAAGTCAATTAAGCAAATAATAATATATTGGTAAATTATTGTTATTATATTCTAAATATTAGAATACAAGTAACTTAATAATAATAATAATAAATAAAATGATTACAATTAAAAGACAAACTGAAATATTATTACTCTAATTATAATTGTTAAGTATCATTTTCAAAATAGAAATAAATAATATGAAAATAATATAAAAATAAATATCCTCACAAATTAAAAATATAATGGGTAAATAACAAAAGCAGCCATTCATTAGGAAATAAACATAACTAATCCAAAGTGAAACAATGCCTACGAAAAGGTATGGATGCTAGTTAAAGAATATGACCTTTCCTAAGAAATCGCAACCCTCTCCAAGTGGGGGATATAAAATCAGATTCTACGGAAAGAAGGAAGGCATCAATGAAGAAGTATTGGAATTACAAGGGGAAGCATTTTAGGAAAAGAATTCACCAGCAGAGTATATACGTTGCAGATATAAATCTGAAAATGAAGATAAATAAAATAAAGGGAAGTATCTATCATGGTTGGCATATTTGTCATTCTTGCCTCTAATAGTAAATAAGTAATAAGTATAAATAATGTGTAGATGAGTATGGGAAGATAGATAGTATATAATTCCATTTTTATGAAGATAACATGCAATAAGTAAATATAAAAGCAATAAGTATATAGTTACAGATGATATTAAAATAGAAGCACAATAAGTAACAAATATGTAAATATAGATAGTATGTTATTATTTATGGTGAGTAAATGTAAGATGAGGCCACAGATAGTACGATTTTAATATCTTTTATTGTTTGGAATCTTGGATAAAGTAATAATAGGATCCTTAGACAATTAAATAATGGGTTATATAAAATGCTATTACAATATCTTTAATGTTATTTATGAGATATAGTTGTTGATAGTAAGTTTCTTATTAATAGGGTTTATATAGGTAACATTTTAGTGTTACCATTCATGGATATTTAATTGTAGTACTAGATATGTATATGTACGTATATATATATATATATATATATATATGTGTGTGTGTGTGTGTAGATGTATATGTATATGTATTTGTATATGTATATGTATATGTATATGTATATGTATGTATGGGTAGATGTGTGAATTAGATATATATACAATAATGATGTTTGCAGCAATTATTAAGCATTATGAGAAACTATGATAATTTAAAATTGGTACAGATGATAGATTTCTTAAATGATTGATTTACATAGATTTCTTAAATGATTGATTTACACTAACAGTATCTTCTAAGTGTGAAGACCAGATTGATTGGGAATGAAGGACTTCAATCAAGATTTTAATTAGATGAAAAGTACTCGCTAACTCATTTATCAATTGGAACTTAAAGATTTCAAGGAAATTTAGGGCGTTCCCAATAAGGGACATTACAAAAGGCTCCAAGTCTCAACTATGAAATGACATGATAAACATAAAACCAAGAAAATATACCGCTGTCCAAGGTCCCTAATCAGCAGAAGGTAGGTTTAAATCAGCATCGCCCTCGCCATCAAAGCTCGAGTCTAAGTCAATGTCAATGTCCATGTCAATAGAAGGATCTGCCTCAACCAATGGAACCCCAACCAATCCCTCATGTGCATCCTCCTCAATCTGCATAGCATCTTCGGGATTAACATCCCAACGTAAGGCTGGAGTCTGACGATACTGACTAGTCTGGTGATCCTGTAGCCGCAAAGCACTGTGTACTGCCACCAACTTCTCCGATTGTCTAGAGGTAAGGCAGTTCCTCTTGACTGATTGGATGAAGCTATATAAGACATAAATTAGGTTAAGTGGCATGGGGCGTCCCTTGTGGGCCCGCCCATGCCTTTTTTTCATTTTAAAAAACTTTAATTTTTTATAAAAATGTGTCTTTTTTGCTGTTGGGCCATAGGGTACTTCTAGCCGTACCCGGTACGAGCAAGGGACGGCTGGGAAGTTTCAGGTACTTCTAGAAGTACCCTACGTCCCCTGCCTTTTGCCAAAAGTCCCCTAGAAGTACCGGGTACTTGGAGGGAAAAAGGGGACGGCTAGGTGACGTTTCCTGGCCGTCCCCATGTCCCCATTTCATAGCCGGTACGGGATACAGCATAAAAACACAAGGGACGCGTCCCCGTGGAGCACAGGTATTTGGGTGGCTATAGCATGTGGATTTATTGCAATATTTTCCATTACAAATATAGTCCCCAAGTTACTAAAAATCAATATATTACATATACATGGTCAAAATGATGATACCATGAAACTTGAAGATTATAAATGTTTTTGATAAGATAAGAAGCATTTACAGGGCATTGTACCCATACACAAAAGGCCCCAAGGGCAGCTAGTTTAAAACAAAAAGAAAACCAAGGTCGCAGGCCATAAACAGTCCAGTGACAGAGAACAGACAGCAAAATTACAGTATAGTAAAAACCAGAAATAAAACTAACCACAAGAAGGACACCATACTTGGGAAGATTTTTCCATTCCTCCATGAAGAACTTGAAGACATCCTGCTTCTGCTGGCTCAAGCCGGGGTCCGTTGTTTTGTCATGCTTCTTTATCTCATCTTGTAGCACAGAGGCAAGAGTAACAGCAGAATGGTGTATGACTTCGATGATATTGCTGCATGCTATTAATAATGATTTACTTGAAGATTTTCTAAATACATGTAATGAAGTCCTCATGGGTCTTCTACCTAGTCAAATATGACTTGTTTTCGATGAGTTAGAACTTCAAAGAGAATGAACAAACAATAACTTGAAGGTGAAAGGAGGGATAACTTTATGTTCTATAAAACTGCAAGAAGGTCAATGTGAATGAATTCAGACAATAGATACTTCATAGAAACCAGCAAGGCTTTATGTTGTCAAAGACTACTATTATTTATCCCCACTCATAGATGGTAATAATTCAAATATACTGGCATAAAGTTAATGATGGTATGTAGAAGGTTGCCTCTAACAGTCACAATCTCAGGAATGATACTCTTAAAAACTTTGTATAGATTTGATCATTGAATTGTACATATGGACTCACCATAATTTTATGCGTTTTTATATTCCTATGCAATGTCTATCCAGCTTTATCTATGTATGCATGCATTCTTAGTATGAACACAAATGTATCCCTGTTCAACTTTATATATATATATATCAAGTTCAAACTATCCTGAAAATGCCTACATACCTTCATTAATATGGTAAAATCCAGTTGGAGACAGTGACAATGTCTACATTTATATTTACATTATCACATTTACTCTATAAATCATATGTTACACAGGGAAAAGGCATTATATGTCTACTTCCATTTGATAATTACATACTTATATTTAACTCTGTAATTTGCATTTTAGATAGTGAAAACAATTACCCCTTGTGAGTGCGCAATGGCAGTGCCTTTTACCACTTACAAATCTACATTTTAAGTTACTCTTCATTTTGACAATATCTTTGCAAAACATGTTTCAGAATATTGTTTGTTTCCTTTAGTAGAAAGTTTAAGGTTGAAATCATTACCTAAAAAAAATCTAAAAGTTTAAATCCTAATGATATGAATTGTGCCTTCCTTACAAAGTGAATGTCTTGTGGTTGAAAACTCAAAACACATAACATTTTAAGAACATTCATAAGCATATAATCGTGCTCCAGATAAAATAGTAACTATAATGAAGGAAAAATTTATTACCTGAAGTGTAAATGCTTCCAATGGAATTGGATCCAACGTTGTCACCAAATAAACATCATTAAACTCATTATTAATATAGGTGCCATTGTTTATAACCCTACATTCACCATAGTATTAAATAAGAGGAAGTCATATAAGAATATTGTCAATGAAAACCTCAAATATATGGATTGTTCTATCAATCAGGGTTAAAAACATCCTTTTTATAAATAAACTAAATATAAATAAAGGATGCTCGAAGACATTAGAACGTACTATCAGCATTCATTTCATCTACAAAAAACCTAAATTCAACAAACAAATAGTGTGCATCAATAAGCTTGTAGAATACATGATGCCATTTAAGTATATGGTCAAAAAAAACTGTACAAGCTACATTTAAAAAACCTCAGCAGTCCATTTTGTATTTGTCATGCAATCCTGTTTGCTTCCAAAAAAGACTTCTGAACTTTCGTGCTTGTTATAATCTAGAATCAAATAAAAGGAAGGATAATGCAAGGTTCTCTGACTTCATAAATATAAGCTTCTGATATCTATTTCTTGCAAAACTCATGATGCACAACATGAGAAATCAATATTCTGTAGTCCAGAGAATATAACCAAAACATAATATGGACAAAGAAGCCAACAATTATTCACAATAAACAGCAAACACGCAACTCACAAAACTCAAATGAGAAACTAGCATATACTCATATCAAATGCAACGTATGATTTTCCAAAAAGGACAGTAACAAAAACAGGAAGAATACCAAAGAGAGCTCCCTCAATGAGTGTCTGACATGAATATACTGTTAGAAAATTTGTTGTCATTGATGTCAAAGGTGTATGATGGAAAATTCATTACTGTTATTGCAATCATTCCAAAGCAGATTTATCCTCACAAGGAAGCAGTTAAATTCATTCTTGGCGCCCTTATTAAGTTTAAAAATAAAATAAATAAATTCCTTTTTGTATGGGCTGACTTCCCTAATGTGCCCTCCTTGGCAATGCATTAAAAATTAAATTAAATTAATTTTATTGGGCCAACCTCAAGTGTGGCGCCCTTATTTTAGGAATTAAAATTCTTAAATAAATGTTTTATTTATAGGAGCCGACCCCCTAATGGAGCGCCCAAGTTGGGTTTGAAAGGGTGCATATAAATGAAAGGTTGCCCTCTCTTTGCACGGTGTGTGTCTTTTCATGAAATCGCCCCTTTTGGAGAAGATATAAAGATGAGTTTGAGAGGTGTTGTCAAGGCAAGCAATTATTGAATATCTTTCCTATTCAAGGCAGACTAAGGAGCAGATCTAGATCAGATTTATAAGAAAATCTGAAGGAGCTTATGAGCAGATTTTATGAAGAAATCATAGCAGATCTAAGAGAAAGATAATAGCAAATTATAGATCTAAGAGCAGAAATATAGCAGATTTTGGTGAAGATATTAAGGCAGATTTGTGAAGCATCTTGAAGTAACAATACACTTAATATTCATTTGGAGGTTGGTGCCTCCTATTTGAACAGATCAGAAAGTTGGTGCCTCTCATTAGAAGAGATTGGTGTCTCTTGTTGGGTTGGTGCTCAATCTTTGGGGATTGGTGTCTCCAATGGGTTGGTGCCTACTAAGTTTGTAAGAGAAGTTGAATGTAAGCAATATTTTGCCATCGTTTTTTCCCGAAAGGCTTTCCACATAAAATCTTGTGTCTCTGCGTGTAGATCTTGTGTGATTGCTTTATTGTGGTTATTAAATTTTTACTACGTAAAAGATTGTCCTATACTGATTCAGCCCCCCTCTCAATATAAGTGTGTGCACACATCATATACAGTCAAACCTATAGGCATGTCAACTAGGCAATCAACCAACGCCCGTTTGGTCTAACAAAATATTCCAATACTTTTACTAAACATAATGCCAAAATATAAAATAATAAAAGCTGCTATATTCATTGTATTGAAATAGTTCCAATACATGCTATATAAGAACCAAGCTTGATTATGTGAATGACCAATGCTACAAGAGCGTACATGCTAGGTATGCAGGTATGTTCCATAAAGTACCCAAACCCATCCCCAACCTGTATGAGACACCATATTCAACGTATGTTTCTCCCAAATTGAGGGTGTCTATAGTCGGCCGTGTTTATAAATAATTAAGTTATAGTCGGCCAAACCAATCGTATATAAAATAAATAAAATAATACTTGTGCACAGCATTAGAGTAATATGAGTTGTAATCGGGAACTAATCCCGACAATTGGGTAGTTGTAGGAATCATTGCCAACAGTTGGTATCTCAACCAACATAGGCCAGCTATTTATATGATCATTTCATTGTAGTTGGGACCCGACATTGTGATACTCTAATGTACTTGTTGATATACTTGATAAATAAATGCAATGCTCTATTCCATGCAATTCTTGTGTAAATGATATGCTTTATAATTATTACTGCACATTCTCATTTACTCCATGTTCCTTTGTTAGACCACTTAGCGAGTAAACATTTGGCGCTGTTTCTGAAGTGAACCTGGTAAACATCACCTAGATGAGAGAATGGCATCGTAATGCCTCAGCCAACCAAAGAGCCGGTGCAAGCGAACGGACATAGGGAATACGCGTTGATGGAGGATCTCATAAACCTGTGGGACATCTCATTGAGAGATCATGTACGGAGGGAGGCTCTCAGGCGAGAGATCCCTCAGGCGGTCATCTCGAACAAACTGCACATCAATCCAGAGGTCGACCACCTCCTCAACAGACTACCAAGGTTGATCGCTCGTCACTACATTATATTGCAAGACGTTCGAGTTGAGAGCAACCAAGAACGACGAAGGCAGCAGATACTGCAAAAGCACGAGGAAAGAAGCAAACAGAAGGAGGAAGAGCACGACACTAGTTGTAGTCGTACTCTCGGCAATTAATGCCGATACAACCCAATAAGGATAAAAACCGAACACCAAGCGGACAAGAAACACCCGTAGAAAGACTACAAAGATCATTGAGATTAAAAGAACAAGAAGACCAATGAAGAAGATTTTTCACGAATCGTTGAAGAAGCAAACGAAGACCTAAATGAGATAAACCAAGACATTACCAAACTAAACAGAAACCTTGTTGATGAACAAAACCAAGAGACTTTCAGGACACCATCTATAACAGACAGAGAAAAATATAAAAAATGATGAAAATGAATTAACAAAAGAACTTGAAAACAACATATGCCGCATTCAAGAGTTGTCCATATTGGACGACGAAGAACCAAGAATTGCAAGATTTAAGCTAAAGACCCCCAAATGGAGGGAGTACAGGGATGAACCCCAAGAGACTCAAAGTGCAGAGGACATTGAGAGGGCACAAGTGGAAGACCCGTACGTTGCCAAGAGTGCAAAAGAGGCACCGAAACGTTTCAGGAGAAATGGCCCAATCAGGTCCAACGCACAAGGACACTGAGGAAGAAAAATGGTAACTTCGCTAGCCAGTCCAAGTGTGGAAAGGCAGAAGTTGCCAAAGTTCACGAGGAATGGTTCAGAGGATCTAGTATGTCATTGTAAGACGTGAAACGATATGGATAGCAAATGGACAGGACAACGTGGATTACTAGCACAGAGTGTTCCCAACGACGCTGAGAGGCATAGCCATAGACCGGTACACTGAACTCGAAGCAACACAGAAAGTCACAAGGAGAGCACTGAAGAAAGCATTTGAGGAAGAATTTAAACTTTGGAGAGACGACAATGAAATCGTAGCAGAGATATATAACATGAAGTAGGGAAAGCATGAAAACTTACGAGCCTATAATCGTAGGCTCAAGGAGTTGCTAGTAAAATTGGAGACTCAACCGACCAACAGATTAAAGAAATGATGGTTCATTGAAGGGTTGCTCCCGTTGTTAAGAAAAAAGATGAAAGTCGCACCTCCATCATCATACGTTGAAGTGTACAATCAAGCAATGGACATAGAAAGTGAAGACAAAACATCTTCCCGAGGAAAAAGGAAGACAGATGATGATGAGAGC
>VDFB02025027.1:0-49439 GCA_007258455.2 Sequoia sempervirens
ATTTGGTCTATGTTGCAACATCCATGAGGAAATTTCTAGGTTTGAATACTGAGGGAGACATGATGGTTACACAAGTTCTCAAAAATTTCCCACAGATCACCCTCAAGGGAAGTATCAAACATTTTAGAAGGGTAAATGATGCTTTCTTTTTACCACTCATGTGTGCCTTTGACCCTAAAGTAGAGAACAAAAGAGTATTTGATGAAGCATGGAAGGTTGTCAACAAATATGACTGTCTTTATCTACAATTTACTGGCTTTTACCCTGTTGCGAGGTTGGATGCGCTGTAGCTATCCATATAATGCTCCACATTATCTAAGTGATAAAAATTGTTCGCGGAGTTATCTGGAGTAAGTGACCATGGTCCATAATTAAGCCGCTGATGGAATCATAGTTGGGGTTTAAATTCCAGCAATGGGAAGGTACTCCATTTAGAATTTGCATAAGGCCAAAGTTGTTGAATCAGAAATGTAGCAGGTGACAAAAATTGTACAAGGCAAGATATGACTTTTATTACAAAGGAATGAAGTCTCGAATCAAAATGAATTTCTCTCATGTGCATCAAATCAAAGATATTTGGGCTAACATTAGGACAAAGCGAGAGACTAGGAGAACATATTTTTATAGGTTAACTTTGGATTAGATAAGGGAATTGGATCTTGTTGATATCCAGGAGGATATGGAGGATGAAGATACTATTTTGTATACTGAATATGAAAGAAATAATATTGTACCTTCTCCTTTTCCTTCAATCCAATGGTCTCGAAAAGGAGTAATATCAATCTGAGAAAGGTTTTGACCAATTTTGGCCAATATAAATGTTTTGTTGGATGAAAGGGATATACAATTTAAACCTTTCTTCACCAGATCAGAAGATGAGTCTCAAGTGAAAACATGAAAGAAATCAGAGCTAAGGACCAAAAATAGAAATGATGCTCCAAGCTCTATCAGATCTTCAAAGCCTAAGATCAAGTTTGTGGTCAAAGGTGGAAAAAAGAAGACTGGGAAATTTGCAGAGGAACCATCCATAGAGGCCCGAGAGGATCATGTGCAAGAAGATGGATAGATTGATGAGGAGGATCGTGAGGAAACAAAGATGTCTCCTCATGAGAATATTATTGAGGAATCACCTATCATCTCATCCCTCATTGCCAATGTTGTGTCTATTCCTGCTCCTCCTCCTATGACTTCATCTGTGTCTAATGTTCTTGTTAATGCTCCTTCCTTAGTAACAAGTGTTGTTGCACTTGTTGTTTTGATTCATTCTATACATTCTTCTCCCATCTCAGGGTTTCCATTTGAAAGGCCAAGACAAGGGTTAGATAATGTGACTAGTTATCCTATGTCATTTCCAAGTTTTTCCTCACCATCTTTTGACCTCATGTCACATTTTGATTTAGAGCAATTATTGAATGAATTTGTGTAAGTGTCTAGGGCTGAAATTTCCAAGGTTATTTTAACTGAAACTTCTCCCATCGTGACTACCACCTTTGTGGATGTAGCTACTACATCCCATCCAATGGCTACACAACCTGAGGAGAGCTCATTGCTATCACCATGGTTGTCATCACAAAAACCAAAGAGGAGGAAAGAATCCATCTCTCGTAATGAGTTTTACTTTGCACAACTTACATCCACCAAGGAAAGAACCAAAAAGAAAGAAAAGAATCTTTCTAGGATGATTTTTGATAAAGAGGGTAATAAGTATGCAAAGATAGCTTAGTCTCCCTCTAACAAAACTTATGAGGAAGTAAATATTGTAGCCTACTCTATCACAAGAGTGGAATTGGGCAAGGCGACTCATGATAGTGCGAAGGTGGATGTTCAATTAGCCCTAGATTCTCTCATCGAGAAATTTGACAAGGAGAAGAAGATGAAAGATCACTACAAGGCTAAGATAGATCAACTCATAGTTGTGCTACAAAAGATCACACGATCTTCTGAATCCATCAAGCTCGAAGCAATTTTAGTCGGTGTTGAGAATCCCATCATAGAAAAGGTAAAGAAGGTACATAATAGGGGAAAAGTGGTCGGTGAGTATCTTGACCACTTAATTACATTAGGAATAGAAATGCGAGGGTCAGCCATGGGGAAACTGGAAAAGATGGAAGGCATAAAAGAAAAATTGGATGAAACTGTAAATTCTTTCTCTCAAGAGAAAGAGGATATGAAAAATAAATTAAAGTATTGGATCAAAATGAGGAAACTCAAAATAGATAAACTGGAGGAATTTTGGAATCATTCCCAGTTGAGACATGTATGTGGAGATTGAGGAGTCTTTGATTCACAAAGATACTAATCTCACTAACTTGCTTATTGATCTACAATCTGTACATGAACTTGGTGAAGAACATAACTTGCAAGATGATAGTTAGAAGCTACTTCCCCCAGATAATGTGGTTCAATAGTTCACCAAAATGATTTAGAAGGAATTTGAAGACAAGGCGTTTTCAGTTACATTAATGGATCAAATATTTGATCTTCAATTAACTTTGGAGAATCTAAAATATTACCTTGGGAGACATGAAAAATCCTATAATACTATTAGAGATTCAGTATCAAGAGCTCAACGCATCATCAAACATACTTTAGTGCCAGATAATGAAGTACAAATGATCCTAAATAAACATGATGATTTCCTAATGAAGAATATTGAAGAAGGTTGATCATGCCTTAGTTTAGATTTCAAGTTTTTTTCATTTGTCAACTTATAAATACATGTAACAACTAGATTTCAAGTTTTTTTCATTTGTCAACTTATAAATACATGTAACAACAATGTAGTCCTCCAATAATTTTGGACTCCATCATTAAATAAGTCAAAGTAGTTAGACATTTTCCTATATTAGCTCTTGGCTCTCATCTATAATATGAGAGAGTTCATTTGTAATTTTTACCTTTAATCTTTTTCAACGAAGTCCTACTAAAATTATTTATCAACTTTGAGACTTTGTGTTCAAATTGAAAATAAAAATATATTAATGAAAAGAAAGAAGATTTTGATATCAAACTTTGTGTTGAATCAAGATTGCTAGAGTGAGAGTGTTCTTATGTCATTTTTTCTTGATCTTTCTTATTGTTAATGGAATAAGTGGTGTTTCTCTATTATGATTGGAAGGGATTTCAAGATAATCTTTATAAAATTTGTGTTATAGTGATCTCTTGGAATTGTGTGTGTTGAAAGTGTTTGTTGATGGAGAATTATCAAGACTTTGAGCTTGTAATTGTTCATTTTGTGAATTGGTGGTATTATTAGTTGACAAAATTTATGCTACAACTAGAGATACAGTTACTCTTGGAATCATCATGGGAAATCAATTGAAGACATTGTGTTTGAGCAAGTTTTTCTAAATTACTTTTTTCTGCTGGTACTTGTGGGAGTTGGCTATTATTACTCTAACTAGTTGTATTTGAGAATATCAATGTTATTTTGTCTCTCTTATCCTAAAACAAGAGGATATGTTAATGGAGACACCACCCATGGATAAGAAAAATTCATATATTTTAGTTTAGTTTCTAGTTAATTGTAGTGAGCAATAAGAAGGCAACCTCCCCTTTTTGAGAGGGGAGATTTATCTCATCATAGTTGTGGCTGAAATCACCATTTCGTAATTTGTAAAGGATTACAAAATATTCACCCAACAAAACTGAGGTTAATATCCACCACTATAAAGATATTAACTTGTAACTTACATCAATAGCAATAAAAATCAATATCTGGTCATCATTTTAATAGTGTCAAAAAATAATAAAATGGTCACATTACCACGTACTATTCATCATGTTAAGATTCATTATAAAGTGATTTAAGTGTCAATATGTATATACTATTTAGAAGTGATGAAATTTATTATTTATTTTAATGTTGAGGGTAAAGCAAATCTTAGTTCCATTGACTGTAGAAGTGATATTAGTATTAACGACACAAACATTATAACAAAGGAAAATATCAATAAGAGTATTGTTGACATTAATGATATCGTTGGTAGATGTTATTATTTAGTGTTTACATTTTATTTTCTTTCTTTTATGGATTAGTGCACATCATATAGTTAAGGGAATAAAGTGCTAACATTAATAATATCACTAAGAGAATTATATGGGTATTAGCATTGATATCAATATATTTAACCCTATTACAAAAAAAAATGATATTGATTTAAGTAAATAAAATGATTTTAATAACGTTAGTAATTAATGTTATTAGTAATGAATTTATGAATTAAATATCCAATATCTAATAATAGTTAATATTAATATTATTAGTAACACCAATGGGTTGACCCCAATAAGGATATTAAATTTAAATGCTAGAAGAACATTAATATTAGCAATAGATGATGGATTATATGGTAATATCTTCACTAACGATATAATGTCAAGAGATGTAAATAATACCATATAATTTTTTTGCTAAGGGATAATATCAACATTGACAATGATGAAATTTAATACCATTGTTAATAGATTAAGTATTGTTATTCAATATTAACCCTTGTAAATATTAATATTATGGTCTATATATTTAAAAAAGTTGATACTAAATGGAGATAATTATAGACTAATAATTAATCATAGTAATAATGTCAATAAAATCAATTTTAATATTCTGATATGGAGAATATCAATATTAATGATAATAGTCTTGACATTAATAATTATTATTAATGTGTATGTATTAACATTTATAGTTGGTACTAATACCAATTAACTGACATTAATGTCATGGTTAATAGACTTAAATGTTAATATTTTATGATAATAGTTGTAGTCTCAATGTAATATTAGTTTTAGGAAAATGATACCATATTTTATTCATATCAATCTTGATGATTATGCATATACTAGAACATTGCAATTTTTAACCACATTAAAAATAACGTTATTATTTGATATCAATATTATTACCTAATTGAATACTTTGCATAACATTGTTATTCCCTTAGTAGGAGAGAAAACATTAGGTGTGATAAATAAATGGTGATAACAATAATTCTTTGTGATTAAATGATATATGGGTCACTCTCTATAAAACACTAATGTTGGTACTGCCATTCAAGTCAATAATGGTAATGGTGGAGCAATACTAAGTTAATTTTAAAAAATAAGTTAATGAGAGAGTTGAAGGTAGTAGAGTATCAAAAACAAAAATAGACACAATGGTAAACTAATAGTACCAAACACAATTTCATTGACATAGATTTCATTAAACCATTGATGTATAAAAATGAACCGCATGGTGGTTTAGCATAAAAAAATATAGCTATGTTCATGTCCAAAGTGTAGAAATTTTTATGGGAATGAAAAGAGGTAAAGAAAAGATGGTAAGAGGGATAGTGGATGCAAGAGGAGATGTAGAGATAAAGGAGAAGGTGTCTTGGTTCCTTTTGTAGGCTCATCCTTTCTCTTGTAAGCTCTATGTTTATGGTGTCATGGATATGCAAGTACATTTATGCATTGGCACGACATGATCATGTATGTGGTTGTTTTGTGGTGTTATGGTTTGGTGTTAGGAGGTTTTTCTTATCTCCTTGATGCTTATTTGGTTCCTTGACTATGGTTACTCATTTGTGGACATGTTTGGAAAATCAAATCTATGGTTGATTTGGTGTTTGAGTCTTGATGTCTATAGGATTATCTTCTTTGATATCTTGATTTGTAGGTTACTAATGTGATGATGATTTTTCATGTTTAAGTGGTTGGATCTACAAGTTATGCACCTTGTAGGTGTGTACAACCTATTGGGTTGTAGTGGGATGAATCGAATGTGGACTATCTATATCCACTAGGTTTGATTCATTGTTGTTGCAGATTTCATTAGTTGGCCTTGTCTGTGGTCATTTGTGCATTAGTATGTTGCTTTGGTATGAAAGGATGGATGGTTAGAGTGCCTAATTAGTTGGTTCATGGGACATATCATTTGGTTACATTCATTGGTTATACACTTTTAGTGGGAGCTTTTGATAGTGATGACTTTGTAGTGTTGGTTTGGTTTGTGATGGTTTGATGGTGCTTGTATGTATCCTCTTGGCTTGGAGATCTTTGTTTCATTTGTATGTGAGTGAAATTGTAGTTGAGTGTGTGTATACCTAGATAATGTTTATGGTGGAGATGGTAGTGATGATGCCATGTGGCACTCAGTATCATGGTTTAGTGGGAGTTGTTGGTAGTGATGTGGATGCATCATTGGTGATGGTTATCTTCATGTGATTAGAGATATGGTTTCTTGGTTTAGAGTATGTTTGATATTATGCCATGGTTTACTCTTGATACTAGTTTATAGTTTTAGCATGGTACATGTTCTCTTGATACCGGGATGTATGCATTGGTGCATGTGATCTCCTAAGAGGAGATGGTTAGATCATGTTTTCATGATAGGTTCCTAATTTTTTAGTTGGAGCTTTGACATTGATCTTGGTATTTCTCTTTGTATTGAGTAAATTTATCATTTTATTGATTACTTCATGATGGTGCTATGTTGTATTTGAATTTTGGCATGTATTGATCAGTTACAAGTGCTCATAGATACTTAAGAGACATCTAGGTGAGTTCATGATGGATAGATAGAGGAGATTGTTCTTGGAGTGAGACATGATGGCTTGGTTATCTTGGAGGAGCATTCTCATTCCACATTCTTGGTCTACTTGGAAGGTTATCATTTGAGAGACCTATTTTCCCATTATTTCTTTTAGATGTGCTATGTTTTGAGCTTTGATTTCTCATGGGAATGAGTTGATTCATGGTGATTGATTTTGGAGACTCATTTGAGGATGGGTTAGCATGAGTTTATGTTTCTTTATCTTTCCGATAGCGGATGAACCTGAGCTTCTGGATAAATTCGTTTGGAAATTTATTTAGAATCTTTTGGATAGTTTTATCATATACGTTTGAGTTTACCAAATGCTGGAAATTTAGGATTGTTAGGAGATAGTTTATGGGCTGATCTCCGGATTTGGAGGATGTACTTTGATTTGAATCTACAGGTTAAAGGCTTATATGTTTGCATTCACCTGTTCTCTCACCTTCGAATGCGGTGTGGGTGTTGTTGAGGCTGTTTGATTTGTTAGAGATCATCCTTGACACATCGTAGCACTTTTTAGGCGTTGGTAGGACATTATGGTTTACAGGTTTTATCTCTTCATGCTTCCTTCCCAGAGGTTTATGTTCATATGATTTGGGAGTATGGTGGCCACATGTTGTGAGAGATTATGTAGCTATTGGGTTGCATGTGTGGATCATTTTTATTGTTCAATATTTACTTCATGTATTGATTTACTTATAACACCTTGATATAGTGTTGATTGGTTGGGTTGATATTCTTTGACATAACCTATGTAGTGGGAGTTCCTGGATATGTATGTTCTTCATTGATAGGTTTGAGACAAGGAGCTTGTGATTACAGTTTATGATTTTACATATGTTTTCATGGCATGATTTAAATTAATATCGGTAGCAGGAGGGAAGTATGGATGGTGTGATGTAATGGCATAATGGTAGGATGCTTTCCTTCAATCAATGCGGTTTCATGATAGTAACGATTAGAAACTTCTCCACTTAGATTTTCCACACTGATGCTTGACCGATTTCTTGGATTCGTTGCATCTTCACCTTGGCAATTTCCTTTTCTTCCATAGGTGATTGGCATATTGGAGGGCCGAGAGATTTAACTTTACGGAAATTCATTGCGTCCGCCTATTTCTGCTTAAATTATCTTAGATGGGAGCGTGAGAAGCCTGCTGGGAATTCTTGTGATTTCATGTATGGCTATGGTACGTGCTAACCATGTGGTCTATGCTGTGCCAACCACGCGCCAGTGAGAATATTTGGATATGGTGTTGTACGCCATTGCATAATTTGATATATTATAATGTTGTAATTAAATAATTATTTAGTTGTGATGCACCTAGGTGGTGTGGTTAATCACACTAGGTAATTATTTGGGGGCCACTTTATGTTATATTGTAACATTTTATTATTTAATGTGTGGGGGCAATGTGATGAGTAATTTTAAATAATGGGAAAGGAAATTTTAAAGAAAGTGAAAACTTTTAGTACTTAATATTAAATAAGGGATTAGTGGTTTTGTGTTCACATGGTTTTGTGGCACGTGGTTTTATCTTAACACTAGGTTTTATTTGTGTGAGCTTGAGTATATAAAAGCAAGCACATGTTTAGTGGCTATGGTTGGTTGGGTAAGTGGGCTATCATTATTGAGTATTTCTAATGAGTGAATATGTGAAGCATGGCATGGGATGTGTGTATTCATGTGGGTACACATGAGGATGCATTAAGAGGCTTGATGCTTCAGAGGTATTCATTGTAACTCTTGTATTTATTTATTGTTGAATAATATGATGGGGTATGGATGCTTTTGGAGGATAGCTTTTCCCTCTTGATGGTTTTCCTAGGGTATATTTTATGTTATCTTGTGGCTTATCTATTTGATCTATGCATTATGGTTACTTGTATGAATGTTTATCACTCATGGGGTAATGTAGGAAATGAATAAGGTTGTGGGTTGAATGCAATATTTCCTAACACCAATTAGTCAGAAGATTCTGAAGGGAAAAAGACCAAACTTCTTTTGCAAAAGAGCATTGAATAAGTAGATAAAGAATTGATTCTTCCGCTACAAGATAGAGGGAACATATATTGACAAACTGAAATCCTTTCCTATTTAGGACATCAACATTGAGGATTCTACCATGCATAACAACCCACCAAAAGCAATTGATTTTTGGAATTAACTTGTCATTCTAGATCAAATTCCAATTGAAGTTCTAGTCATTAGTAGGAGCTTCATCCAATATGTTATAAGTTGTTTTGATAGAGAAATCTCGTCAGGGGTTATCACTCTAGATTTAATCATCTCCACCACCTTGAAGAACCAAACAATAGTCTCTAATCAAGGAGTTAAGAGTGGAAAACAACTTAGAACAAGCCAACACATTACTCCCTCTTCTTAATATTATGTCTAAGACATATTTTTCAAAGTTTCTCCATCTGGGGATCTCTTTAGACCACTTAACATAACCATAAAGATTAGTTTATATAATTTTGTAAGGTCTTGTATTATAGGAATTAATTGGGCCATTGAATTTAGAGCAAGATCTCTTCCCCACACTTCTTCCTAAACACTAAATAGACCTCCCATTCTCGGATTTCCTTCTAACTCCTTGCTACAGTGTATTCCTAGTTTTAAGAATATTATTCCAAAAAGCTAATCCACTAAGAAATTCTTGAGGGGACAGTAGGTAGCTAGGGGGATCATTCCCAATATACTAAGCACAAAGAATGATAGTCCAGTATTTCCTTCCTTAAATCATATACTAGAGTAAATATTTGTATTTTTAGGAAACATTGGACTATTTATATAATGTTGTAAGGTATTGTCTTATAAAAATTAATTGGGCCATTGAAGTCAAAGAAATACCTCTTCCCCACACTTCTTCCTAAAAACTAATAGACCTCCCATTCTCGGCTTTCCTTCTAACTCCTTGCTACAGTGTATTCCTAGTTTTAAGAATATTATTCCAAAAAGTTGATCCACTAAGAAAGTCTTGAGAGGATAGTAAGTAGCTAGGGGGAACATTCCCCATATACTTAGCACAAAGAATGATAGTCCAGTATTTCCTTCCTTAAATCATATACCTGCCCATTTTAGTTATCAGAGCCTTGTTAAACATCTTTAATCTTCTAATCCCCACCCCCCCAACTTCTCTGGGGAACAAAATTTCTCCAAGCTAACTAGAGCAATCCTTGATCTTTCTTTTGTCCCTATCTAGAGGAAGGTCCTCTAGATTTTTTCAATATTTCTCATAATGAAAGCTAGCATCTTAAAGAGAGACAAGTAATAAACCAAAACATTTTGAAGAGAAGACTTCAAAAGCTGAAGCTTACCCGTCTGACTAAGAAATTTTCCTTTCCAAATAGCTAGCTTCCTTTGGATTCACTCAATAATGCCATTCCAAAAGGGATTAGGAGGATTCTTTGTACTAATAAGGAGGCCTAGGTAAACATCAGGGATACTCACTTCCTGACATCTCATAATTCTTAGAATCCTATCCTTCACCTACTGAGTAGTGTTAAAAAAACACAATTAACTCTTGTTATAATTTATGAATTGGCCAGAAGCTTCAACATAATTGTTAAGAACAACCTTCCATTTTGTTGCTTCCACAACAGAGGCAACACTAAACAAAATTGTGTCATCAATATTTTTTTGGGGAGAAGCCAGATCCATGGAAGAACAACACAAATCCCCTGTAGACAACCACAATCAAGACTTTTTTGAAGATTCCCACCTTGAACTTTAGCAACAATTATAAAGAGATATGAAGATAGGGGGTTGCCTTGTCTCAAACCCTTGCCACAAGAAAATTGTCTTGTAGGAAAAAAATTAAGGATGACAAAGTAACTAGTGGTGAAACACACTCCTTAATTAATCTCAAAAAATTCCCACTAAATCTAATTTTTTCCAAAATAGAAAATAAAAAGCTCCAAGAAACCCTATCATAGATTTTAAGATATCCAATTTGAGCACCATACCTAAGTTCTTAGAATGGTCCATATAATGAATAAACTAATGGGAAACAATATCCACATCCAGAATCTATCTCCTAAACATTTTTTTTTTTTAATTTCCAGAGATCAATTTATCTAGTAGGGGCTTTAGCCTATTAACCATGTAATCTTAAGAAAAAATTGTAAACCATGTTACAAAGACTAATAGGGTGATAGTAATACATGGAGGTGACATCTTCCTTCTTAGGAAAAAAGATAATGTAAGTAGAATTAAGTTGATGAAGAATTCTACCTGCTCTGAAGAAATCTCTAGCGGCAAGAATAAGATCTTGGGAGATGGTTTCCAAAAGATCCTAAAAAAAGACTAGGGGAAAACCATCTAGACCAAGGGCTTTAAAGGTACCAAAGGAGAAAACATTAGTTTTAACCTCTTGCGTAGAAACCTTTCTTCCCAGGGACTTAAGATCTTCCTGATGCACCATCCTCGAGGTAACCTCCAGAAGGGAGTCCAATCCAAAGGGAGGGGGGTCGTAATGTCTTCCATAATTTTTGAAGGAGATAGCCTTAGCTTCCAAGTCCTCATCATTGGTAAGGAGAACTCAGTTTTCTCTAACCAGAGAGCAGATATTGTTTCTTCTTCTATACTTTGCATTGATTAATGGAAAAATTTAGTATTCCTTTCCCCTTCTTACAACCTTGCACCCTAGATTTTTGTTTCCAGAATATCCACTCTTTTCTAGCTATAGTGAACCATTCATTCTTTAGTTCTCTTTCTTTGACAAAGGTTTCTTCACCAATGACACTCATTTCCATCATCTCTTGAATTGACGTGAGATTTAATAGGTCATTTTTCTTAGTGTGAAATATATTTCCAAACATGATTTTGTTCTAGCCTTGAACATTAAGTCGTATTATCTTTAGTTTTTGTGCCACTCAAAACATTGGATTCCCTTGAAAAGGAAGGTTCCACCAAAGCTTGATTATATCTTTGAAGTACAGTTGAATATTCCACATAATCTCATATCTAAAGGGAAAGGGACCAAGATTTTTTTTTCCTCCAAGTTCAAAACAAGAGCACTATGGTCAGAAGTAGATCTAGGTAGAGCAAATAACTGTAATTTAGCTAAGATATATCAATCACCAGATATCATAACTCTGCATAACTTGACCTGTAAATGGTTTTGTCCAAGACATCTATTCAACCAAGTAAATTTAGAGCTTGAGAGCTCTACATATAGAAGGCCTTGAGTGGAGATAAAATTGGAAAAGTACAACATACTGTCAGAGAAATCATTAATCGTTCCAAGCTTCTTTGAATGCTAGAGGGGAGTGTTAAAGTCCTCTACAAGAATCTTCTTCACATTTTGATTGTTAAAAAGGAGCACCAACAAGGAATTCCATAGGAGGCATCTAGTTGCTCTAGTGTTAGGGTCATAAACATTAACAAGGTTCCACTTCACACCAGTTCTTCTATCTTCAAAGGATACTTCTAAATAGTTATGGTTGTTGTAGCCTTCTTGATCATACAACCTATCTGAGTTCTAGAGGGTGGTAATCTCTCTAGATGCACCATTTACATCACATACAAATAGTCTACCCTTGGCCAAACATTTTTAATCATTTTGTCAAAATTTTCCTTCTTCATTTTAGTTTCATAAATTAAGAGAATATTGATTTTCAGATTAGTAATAGAGCACATTAAAATATGTTGTTTAAGAGTACTGTTTAGTTCACTAATGTTCCAAAATAGAATCTTCATTAAGAATGAGACAAGAAACCAAAAAAACACTTTTCTGGCCTAATGGGAGAAGACTCCCTAATCATTTCTTTGATTTAGTACCATTAGAGAGGCCCTCTAAGGTCCTTTATATTATTGAGGCAATATCTCTAGTCATTTCCCTTAATCTGACCTCATTATTTGTTTTTACCACTTTTGATTTATTTCCAACATGCATTTTCTTCTTTTTGTTGGATTTACCATTCACCTAATTACAAGGGTCTTCATTAACTTCACTCTTTGAAGGAGAAGGAGGGGCTAGTTCACTGAATCCCAAAATTGCCAATGATTCTTGCATTTTCAATTGCAAAGCATCCTAAGGAGAAAATTCCTCTTGAATCAAGGAAACACACAAGTTTAGGCCTTTTTCTGACTCTGGGCTAACAATAGAAGAAAGGGGAACCCCATCCTTAGCTATGTCAAACCTAGGATCATCGTGACTCATGGGAAGGGGTAGGGAGACACCAACATTCAAGAAGGGATTATCTTCTTTTGGATCTTTCCTCTCCACCATAATATCTCTTTGAAGCAACCACTCCAAACCCCTTAGGCTTTAGAGAAGTGACCCCAAAAATTAGAGTCATAATTTGACCCTCACTAGTAATAGGGGGAGTAGAAACAACGACCTATTTGTCTTTTGAGAAGGCTATTTTTTACAAGCATTACTAAGATACCCAAACTTATTACAGAGCTGACAAAATAGCCTAGCATTCTCATATTCCAAGACTTGATACTAGGAACCAAACATGGATTTCAAAGTGATAAAAGGAAGGACACTATTAACAACATTAACATAGATCCTAGCAAAGACCATCCTAGACCTCTAAGAAGTTACTTTATCTACATCAAGAAGACTACCAAAGGAGTTTACAATCCCCTAAAACACCTTATAGTTCTAGAACTCAAGAGGTAAACCTAGAAGTCTCACCCATGTTGGAGCAAAAAAACCTCGATCAATTGATGAATCTAGAATCGACTTCCATTTGCATAAAGCCAAATAGTTCTTGAAGTTCTTATCAAATGCCTAGGGGCAGCCCATAAGGAGAGGAATTAAATCTTCCTGATTTTTAAAGATAAAAAGGAATAGGCCATTTGACATGGCACTCACATAAACTTCTCCTTTAAGAGACCAAACCCTATCCTATATTAGATTGGCGTAGGGAGTTGTTTTTGCAAACTCAAATTCATTTAATTATGTATTAGGTCTTAGCTATCCTTGGTTCTATTGGCTGGTTGAAGGGTTTTTTATTCTAATATTTATACATTAGGATTTTTGCAAAGGAAGATTTAGTAATCTTCTTGTAAGTGAAAGATGGTAAGCACATCAATTAGAATTTAGGTAGAGAAATTCAATGACGGTAATTTTGAGTTGTGGAAACTCAAGATGGAAGATATGCTCATGGATAGAGAACTATGGGCTATAATATCTAGTACAAAACCAACCAACATAGCTCAAGAAGATTAGGATTTGACGGATAAAAAAGAAAAAGATTTTATAAGACTTTATTTGGATAATTTAGTACTCTTAAATGTTTGTGAAGAGAAACTTTGTTCCAAAGATATTTACTATGAACATGAGGTTGTTTATCAGGATAAATCCAGAGTAAACAAGTTATTCTTATAAAATAAAAATTATTCTATAAATATAGAAGATGGAGGATCCATTGTTGAACACATGAATGCATTCGATATGCTTGCATAATCGTTGGGATCGATTAGTGATAAGATTGAATAAAAGGATCATTCCATCCTTCTATTACATATGTTATTTGTCAGACTTCTGGGATAAAATAGTGATGGCTATTGGTAGTAATACTACCAATTTCAAGATGGACTTGAGGTGATTGTATTGTTGTTATCTAAAGAAATATGGAGAAAATACTCTAATATGGGAAACAAGTCCCTTGTTGTACATAAATAATTAAAAGAAAAAGGCAAGAAAAAGGAAAAGTGTTCTTAATCTAAGCCTTCAAGGAGATCTAAGTCTCTTGGAAGTCCAAGGTGAAACATTAGAATTGCAGAAAATGGTCATATCTATAAAGAGTGCAATGAGGAGAAGAAAAAAGAAAGGCAAAGATAATTTCTTTGATTCTAACTTTAAAATATCCTCTCAAGATGATTTAGATCCATTTTTGTAGCCTTGGCAACATATGCATTAGAAGATGTGTAGTGGATAGACTCAGGTGATTCTTTCCATATGAAGTCTCATAGCTGTCGATTCTCAAAGTATGAAGAATAAGATGGTGGGAAAGTGTATTTGGGTGATGATTTTAATTTGAATATTATTGTCCATGGAAGTGTCAAGATTAAATTACTTAATCACATAGTAAACATGATTGATGGTGTATTGTATATCCCCAAGTTTTGTATGTAACCTAATCTCATTAAGTTGAATTATTTGAGTGTGCATGTTATTTTCTTATTTGAAGGATGCAAGATGACTAGAGGATCTATGGTGATGAGTAAGGTTGAACTCATATTGGAACTTTGTAGAATATAAATGTATTCATGATTTAGTGTAATAGTTTTTTATAAAGCCAAACAAGTAGAGAAGAAGTCTATAGCTTAGCTACATTTGATGATCATACTTTTTCAGTACCTAAGGGTGCTCATTATTTGAAAATGAAGCTTCCTATAAAGAAATTTTTTTTATGGCATAATTACTTGGTCAAATTGTTGAGAAGGTTCTAAGAGCACTAAAAAATAAAATCCCTATTTAAGGCCTTAATGAATGTAATCTTGTGTTTGACTTTTGTGAACATTATCTTCATGTAAAATAACACCATATTTCTTTTTATTCTAGTTCTCATAAGTGTTTTAGATTCTGGGATTATGTGCTTGTAGATATGTTTTGTCATGTGAATGTTCCTTCATCATCTAGATTTTTGTACATTGTCTCATTCATAGAAAACTACAGTAGTTAATAACATTCTGTTTCCACAGTCCATGATCATTAGTAATCAAGATTTCTAGATAAAACTGTTTGCAATTTTTCTTCATCAACGTTTCAGATCATACTCCATGATCCATCATCAGGATGATTAGCATATAGAGAGAGAACTCTCTATATGCTAATCATCCAGAGAGAGAACTCTCTATATGCTAATCATCCTAATGATGGATCATGAAGTATGATCCAAAACGTTGATGAAGAAAAATTGCACACAGTTTTATCCAGTAATCTCACTCTTTATATGCTAATCATCCTGATGATGGATCATGGAGTATGATCCGAAACGTTGATGAAGAAAAATTGCACACAGTTTTATCCAGAAATCTTGATTACTACAATAGTTCTCAAGGAAATTTGTTTATTTTCTCACAAGTAAAGATGGTCTTTAGTAAGTTTAAGGAGTTCAAGGATCTTGCTGGAAAATAGTAGTAGAAATATTTAGTATTTGAGGATTGAAAGTGGTGGTGAATTTTTTTCATCAAAGTTTGATAGGTTCTATAAGGACCATGAGATTAAGAGACACAAGAAAAATTCATATACCCCACAACAAAATGAAGTTCCTAAGAGGACCAGCAAGACATTGATGAAAAGGGCTAGAAGTATGTTGAGTGGTGTTAGCCTTGAATAAAATATCTGGGTTGAAGCCATAGCCACTACATGTTACTTGATCAAGAGATCTCCTACATCAATGCTTGTTGAAAAGACACCCATGGAGGCATTGTTTAGTAAAAATCCTTCAATGAGACATCTTAGAGCAATTGGTTGTGAAGCTTACACTAATGTTCTTCTTGAGAATAATTTTAAGTTGGAGAACAAGGAAATGAAGTTATCTTTATTGGGTATGGTGTCTGTGTTAAAGGATAGAAGCTTTGTGATCCACTAGCCTAGAAGGTTCTCTATAGTAGAAGTGTGATTTTTGAGAGATGAAATCTTCCATTGTTGAGCTACAACCGAAAAAAGAGGAGAAATAGAACAAGGAGATAGTTTAGGTACCACCTAATCCTATGAGAATTTTACCTTTTTATTTTTATTTTTGATAATTCAAATAAATAATGTCCTACTCATTTATTATGGAAATTCAAATTCACCTTCAAGAATTATTAAATTATAGAAGTTAGATTTTATATTTATCTATTCTTTCTAATTTATTATTAAAAAAATTCTTATTATTTAAGATCACTATTCAACGATATATTAAACACATACAACATACATCCTCTACTTACCTAAATTTCATGTTTAGTTCAAATAGTGTTACCTTCACTTATGCTCATATATGATTGACTATCAATCCTCTTGAGCTACTCTTAATACTCTTGAAAATATTAGTTTCACTCATATGTAATATCATAATAAATAAATATAAAATATATTAGTAATTCATTAAATTAGACAGGTTTAACATCATTCATTGTTTCTTAATAAAAAAAAAATTATTCATTTTATGGTGTCTCTTGTATTTAGTTTCAATCACATAAGATTTTGATCCTTAGATAGTTGTCCAAATTTGATAATATAAAATAAATCAAACCAAATATTTTATTTTTAGAGAGTTAGGGTGTCTAAGGCATAATCATTTGAATTCATCTGCATCACTGGAAAATAAAATATGTAATACGTTTCAAGATGAATTGGTCTCTTGGATATGGAAATTTCTTTGAAAAAAAATCATGTTTTCTACATTGTCTTTTAAAGAAAGAGGGGTATGTAGTAATTGATTTCTTATATTATACAAATGTGAGATTATGTTTAGAAATTCTCTTGAATATGCATATATAGACTAATTTAAAGACAATATATATTTAAAAAAAATATTTTTAGTCGATAGACTATTTATTGTGGGCACAACCTACTGAAATTGTCTTACGCCTGAGAAATTCTCCCACGAAATTGCAAATTCAAAGGACTGAAAAATCGCGTTAGTATTTCGGCGGCTGAAAAATCGCTGACGGATATGTTAACACTGATGTTAGAGATGATGGAGGCGCTGCCGTCTCTGATCGGTTAGGCTTTATTGCTTTCAAAAGCTTCCAATCGTTGTGTGTCTTTTGTTTTTTGTTGGAGTGGAAAGCAAAGAAATTTTTTAAAACCCACGATTTGGTCTTCACCAACAAGCCAGCTACATCATTGGGAAAGTACATGGCGTATGAGCGCAGAGACGTAGCGGAAGCCCCCTACAGAGAGTACTGGTGGCAGATGAACATCAACTGAGTGGAGGGCAGGGGTTTGCTCAATTGACCGGTTCTGAAATCACACTCCCGAGGGTAAAGGTAGTTGTACTTCTTCCAGCTTTTGTGATTGTGTTGTCAATTGGATTTTTGATTACCAAATCGACACTTGCTGGGTGGAAGGATAAACAACAGAGCCATGCCCAAATGGAGGTGTAGGTTAATGTGGGTCACTCGGATTGCAGCTCCTTGCATTCTCTTATGTTGGGCGTAGGGAAGATTGATATTGAGAGGCCATAAGAAATTTGAATTTGTTTGATAGGTGTTTAATGCTCTTTTAGTCTGAATTGTTTGAAATGGGTATTAGGTAGTTGATTTTCTATTTGGATTTTGAATATTGACTCTGTATGGAATTCTCCTTTCCCTTAAAAATGCAAAGTTCTATTGTATCTGTTTCCATGTGAACAAGCCATAAATTGCATTGGAGAATTTTGAACTTAGCATTGTTATGTTGAATTTGGTTAGGAACAACTATGGGGTAATTACCTGTTCGCTTGAATATATCCCATAATCATTAAACCAAAATCCTGACGCATGTTTGATAAGAGTATGTGCCTCCATGTCATGATGGGGGGATTTTGAACCTATTTCATGGGCTTAAATGACCATTATTTCAATTACATGAGAAGCCCCAGGCTTTGAATTTGAATATTGTGTTTTGTGAATTACTCCTTTTTTTTGTGAAAAATGTGGATGGTTCTGTGCATCTTTTTCTCCAAAAAGATTGCAATCCTCACGTATAGAGAGAACTTGAAAGTCTTGTTATAAATGGACAAATAGCATAGCGATGAAGGAGTTCATTGGCCACGACTAGGTTTTGGGTTTCACCCCTTATCTGTCCAAAAAAATTCACAGTAGGGCATTAAATGAATTGGAGAATTATGGGAGTAATATTACTCTCTTTTTTTTCCACATTAAATATTTATTCCTACATGGTAAGGGAATTTAGTAGGATCATTTTTTTTCATTTGTATATTACCCATGATTGGACGACCTTGTTTTTGGGAACCTTGTGAGGAGTGGATTATGAAATCTTGACAATTTAAGTGTTCATATGGTACATTGTTTCGATATTTTATTTTTTCTTTCAATTTATGCTGATTTTTTTTTCCTTTGTTTGTTGAAATCTGGCTAAAGGTTTTCATCTAGCTTAGAGATGTTATGGGAAGTTTGTATTACATTCTTAAGATATGTGATAAACAAAGATTGGACAAACATGCTTCCATGTCATAATTCTTCAGTTTGACCTCACCACATTGCCACGATATTCATAAAGTGCCTTACTACATGTGTCACACTCTTTATGTGTCCTCTTTCTAAACCATTAAGCCACAAGCTCCTGGTCTGCACGTTTGTTACTAAATGATCTAAAAAAATTAATTTGCTTTTTTGGTTTTTCCCTTATTGTGGTTGGACTAACAGGTTTTGCAAACATTTGATCTTTTCAGAATTGATGGTTGGATTTTGTGGGATATGGAGAAGTCTGTTGAGACATGTTACATAATTTTAGATATTTTAACCACATGATTTTTACTTCTATCAAGTATGGTTTGTGGACTATCAACTTCACGATGTTGGGATTTTTCTTGGTGGTGTTTTGTGATGGAAATATTATAAAATTGTAGTAGGAATAGAAAAGAATGGCTTGTATAAATTCATGGCTACTTTTCTGCAATCTCATTTTGTAAACTAATATGTTGATATCAATAAAATATGACATTTAAGGTACGGTTATGAAAATTTGTCTGAAGAAATCTTGATTGCCTTGGAAAAGTCTAATATGGTTATTGATCTGCCCGAACTTGTAAAAACCAATGCTATATGTAAAACATGTATGCTTGGAAATCAACATAGAAATCAATTTCAAAAATTCTCATGGAGAGCTGAAACTAAATTACAACTTGTGCATAGTGATATTTGTGGTCCAATCACACCCTTATCTATTGGAGTTGCAAAGTATTATCTTACCTTTATAAATGAGTATTGGAGTTACCTTTGAATTAGGTATGGGTATGGTATGCTGGCTTTGGGGGTTGGGTGGGCATGTCTACGAAAGACACATATTATATATAATTTCAGAATATGACATATAATGCTTATGCTAAACAAAACTACCTTAAATATTTCAAGGAAAATATATACTAATTTGATATCAATTTTTTAAACTCCTAGCAAGAGGTCCCAAATGAACAAATATATCTCAAAGCAAACTTTCAAAAGCTACAATAGTAGCAACCAAAACCTACAATAATAGCATCCAAAAACTACAATAATAGTAACAAAAACCTGAGCCCAAATAGTTTTCAATTACATTAAAAAAAATGATTTGCATGCCTTAATAAAATGATTGAAAAAGCATTGTTATACATATAATCACCACTATCAAATTTTAGATATATAAAAACCAATGGTGAAGTTAGAATTACAATATGTTCAAGGGAAGTATAGCTTTCTTCCACTGCCTTGATTGGAGATGTATGACCCATTTTCTTAGAGAGGTAGTCATTATCAGGCATAAACCCCCTTAAAGGACCATTACAACTGTTTTGTTATTACCTAATTCTTTTAGACCCAGACATTGGAGTCAACAAACAAAGTAGGGAAATTGAGATGACTTGGGCAACCAAGATGACTTTTTAATTGTCATATTAGAGCACTGTATTCTGGGTACATTAGATCTATACTAGATATCAAAAGGCTCTATAGTCTCCCTATACTGTAGCTTAGGTCACAGGGACAAATATACATTTCTGGCTTTTTCTCTATATAGCAAAAAAAAATTAGCCTTTTGCATTAGGAAAGCTCATAGAGAGCGTACATTACTTCCTTCTGGGACCATTTCATGTCAAGACATTCCCTAATGAGCATTATTAGATCCTAATCACAAACAAGGGAGAAAGAAGAGTGGGACAGAGTGTATGTCTATAATTTATACCATGATTTGGGAAACCAGAGAAAGATGAGGAACACAGTCGTCAAACTCAAAGACCAATGACCAAATGCATAAAAATATCTAAACCAAAACTCCCCTTCTTGATTTCAACGGGGCTTAAATTTGTGGTTGACCTTGCCTATCAATAAATTTTTTAATGATGGTTATCTATTCAAAGGTGCCCTTAAAACATTATGATATCCTTACTGTAAGTAAAATTATATATAAATCAAATATATATATCATTATAATTCTATATAAATTTTGACAGTCTATCCAAAATCTCTCCTTTCATCTGATACAATCTTCTTAAAATTTTGATTGTATTTTACAAAAATCTCTAAATAGTTATACGGCCATCAAATGTAAGCCGATTTCAACAACACAAGTATCATTACTACCTTGGGTTTGCAAAAGCATGTCAATGTTTTACACAGGTGGCATAGGTTGCACATTGATTGGCCAGTACGAGTAGGGAATGTCGGCTAAGAATAAGGAGATAATTGCTCCAAGAAGCTCAACAAAGAAATGGAATTGAAAGCAGATGTACAATTTGTGCCAGGCATGATCTATGCCTAGCAGTCCTTGTTTAAAGAATATAAAGAGAAAAATATCAATTTGAGCATAGTAAGCAAATTGCTTGGTTCAGAAGATGGCATGTATCTTTCCTCAATTACTAAACCAAGGTGGAAATGCTCTTTAGCACAATACATTAAGAAATATCTTGTAATAATATAGAAATGAAATAAAGTTATGCATCCACTAAAGAAAAGAAAAGATTTTAACCTAATAAATTTAGCGAAGATATTAATACAAGATTATGGTCAGACTGGAAAAATGGTTATCAAGCAATTTTAAACTAATTTCAATGTTGGATAAAGGGGCCATAAAGATTTCCAGATTACTATGCTTCAAATGTTTCAAACTGTATAGCATACAACTCTTGAGAGAGTTTATAAAATATTACAGTCTCTATGAATACAACACTTCTCCTTCCATATACTCATCACAAAATTTGGGCTCTAAATATATTTAGAGATTATGGCAGTCATTGATGGCATCCTAAATGGGTTCACATTTTTGGACGTCAAACTTTTTAAAATAAGATATGTAGACTAACACATCTGCCTCATCAATGCAAGCATACATTTTCAACCCATCAAAATCATATAAAATAATAAAATACAATCGGCGTAACTATTGCACCTTCTTTCGATGCAAGTGCTAGTATTAAAATTAATATATAAGTCTATCATAGTTCTTATGATATAAAAAAAAAGTTAATATTTTTTTTTTAAAAGTTACATTACAAAATAGTATAAATGTATTAGAAATAAAACTAGTACAATGTCTAATATACATATATTTAGAGGATGCCAAGAAATGTTTCTTGATGTCTAATATTTTTAATATAAATATTCTAAAACACATTTTTTATCTAGAATTTTAATAAACTATTTACTTCCGCAAATTTTTAAATATTTTTTTATAATTTAAAAAAAAATGTTAAATATAAACTAAACAAATTATTTACTTCATATCTTTAAATTATTTTTATAATAAATGTATTAATTTAAACTACTAAAAATACACAAATACATTTAATTAAATAGATGAAAAAAGATAGATATTTTTTCACCTTATCTACACTTTTCTTATAATTTTATTTATTTATTTCATCTTTTGTTTCCACATTTTATGAAAATATATACTTTTTAAATTTATTTTTAGTGAGATAAAGGTTGTGATATGTGTGTGTTATGTATATGTGTATGTGTATGTATATGTGTGTATATATTTTTTATGAAATATTAATATTTAATGTGTAAATAACTAATCAACTCTAAAGTATTAGAAGGTAAGAAATTTTCTAATACACTCATATCATAACATTGGATGTCTTGTTATCTCTTAATTTAAAAAAGACAAATTCATATATTTATTTTAATTTTATTTATTCTCATTTTTTCATTTTAATTAATTTTTTATTTATTTACTTTAGATTTATTTCATTTACTTTATAACTATTTATTTATATATGACTTATTTTATAATTTAAAATTTTAAGTGCATATAATTTATATTTAAATATTTATTTACACTTACATGGCCCTCAAGAGTACTGCAATAAAATTCATCTTACATAATAAATATATAAAAAAATATGTCTATTAGATTATTTTCAATAATTTATTATTTATTTTACTATATAATGAACTTTTTAGATTTTTTTTTTTTTTAGACTTGCATTATTAATCTTCGTTCAATATTTTTTAATAAAAATTGAAATGTGCACCTTCAATATGGTATATTCCACACTTTATATGTATATATACACCTAAGATATTTATCTATTAGTGAGAGGATCTAGTGGTATGGTATTTTTACTTTGCACCTAAAATTATATGTGATTATTTAAAATTATTTCCTTCTTTTTAGAGAGACTTAATTCTTACACCTCTACTTGTAATTAGGGTTTCAGGTCTAAATCATTAAATGTGATGTTATAGTAGCATTTTGTTGATGTTTCTTGAAAAATATCTTCCCATTTGTGCATTAAGTCATTTTTTAGTGATGTTGTCAATATGATCACAAGATTTGTTGTTTTTTAATTCTAAGATATAAATTTATATTAATAAGTAACAATCAATTCACAACTATGAATACAATATTATAAAAAATATTGAACAACAATTCAATAAATATTATCACAACTACTAAATATACTCAATTAATAGCCATCTTGATGTACACAAAAGAGACAATACATATATTTAGGATAAGATAGAACAAACAATACATATATTTAGACCTAGATAAGATAGACAATACATATATTTAGGGAAGACAATACCTATAAATTAGGACAAGATAGGACAACACAATACCTATAAATTAAGGCAAGACAAGACATACAATACATATATTTAGGTCAAGACAAGCAAGTAGAGGAGATTCCATCACAAGGATCACATGTACTCTACATAAATTATAATGGATGCCAAGTCTATGGGCATTATTGGAGAAGAGGAAATCAAGAACTTTGCACTTGTACAACCACCGAGACAACGTATGACTCAAAAATACTCAAAATACAGTTTTTTCTTGGGAGAGTTTTTTTATTACTTTTTATAAGTCAAAAGAGGCTTCAAACTAAGTCATCTGAGCATTATTCTCTCTTGAAAAAGAGTAATCAAGCAAGAGTTTAATGAGTTTAATGAATTTACTTATTGAAATGAATAAATTTCTTGAGTTCTTATTTTCTTATGAATCTACTTTATACTTAATCACTGAAGTGAGTTTTTGGAAATAGTTTAATTATGTCACATAGTAAGCATTTAACTTATCTCATTTATGCAAATATTTAAAAGCTTATTGGTTTGTATAAAGCACAAACTGCTTATGCATCATTAAATATTTCCAATGATAGTGTTTGTACAATTGCTTCTAACTCTTGATTAGTGGTGGTGCACTTTCTTTTTACTTCATTGATCTACTTACTATTATATGTTATGAGGAGAGCCTTCTGGCTAATCATTGCTTCGAGAAATACGTTTGATAAATCACTTCACTAACTGGAGAAGAGAATTTCAAACAAAAATATTTATATAGTTGGACTGAGTTCTATTGTTTTGTTTCCTATAACTTGATCTATTTAAAGTATATGTTAGGTTCATATGATTTTCTATATGTTACTGATGAAAAATTATGTAAAAAATGGAGAGAGAAATAATTTGGAAGTGTGTTTAATATTAGATTTATATGAGTAATAAATTCAAAATTTCTATTATTTCATATTTGCAATTGAATTTGAAATATTTTTAGATCAGTCTTTTATCTGTGTTTCACTTTACTCTTATCCAAATGTGTAAAATAGATTGTATTGTCTTCCTATCAATACATTTCTAAAACCTTTAACAAAATCATTTTCCATCAATATATAAAGATTCCAAGAGTATTTGAAAAATTAAATTATGATATATCTTATGTACATTTAATATTCTATTCTATTCCAATTAAGAAAATTGATATAAAATTGATTTTACTATTATATATGAAACACAACCCTGAAACAGAGGGCCCTATCTATGGTTGCTAATAAAATTTTTTGACTCTTCAACAAAAGTTTAGGCTTAAATTAAAGCTAATTTATATGCAGTTTATTATTGTACATAATTCTACAAATGAAGAGCCTGTAAACAGGTGAGAAGTTACAAGTTCATATCAGGAATGGATAGAATATATAAATTCGGTAATCTAAATATTTCAAAAACTTGTGTGTATGTAGATGTAGACATAATTTATCCTAAATATTATAAAATATATAATCTAATCTCATTTGTAAAAAAATTATACCATTTTCTTTCTACCATTGTAAAATGACTATGCAAAATAAACCAATATACTTTAACATTTCTTGTCGTTTCCTTTTCTAATCTGAATGCTTTCAAATCAACCTGATTCAAGATCTAAGGTCATAGTTACCCTGCCATAACGCCTAATTAGCTGCCATGGCCATGGTTATTCTGAATTACACTCAGAATGCAAATTCAATCTATAATAATCATGTATTTGTGAAGGGGATTAAATCACCTGAATTCATTGACAGAACAAATGGAAATGCAAGGATTCTTTAATGAGGATACTTTTGTGGAGAACTATTAACAACCACCATACGCAAGATGATTGTGCTGAGAAGTGCTTCCATGATTAACTTGGGGTTACAATATTAAAATAATCGGATATTCTATAGTAGGGTTTTAAAGCTTATAGTTGCTTTAATATTTGAAACCCTCCCATAAGGATGGAGAATTGTTTTTACACGATTAAATATTTAGCATTGTTGAGTAGTGGTTGCTTAGAAGTTTGGTGTAGCTAGTATTGATTTTGTAGTAGAGACTAGGGGATTTCTTTTTGCTCATAGAAGGTGTAAACTAGCAATACCATCTTGGTGTACAATGGGTATGCGGAAGAGGTGTGGAAGGGAAATTTGGAAAAAAAATTATATTTTTGGGTTACATTTGTGGACTACATGACGTTAATTTCGGCGTAGAAGGAAAATATGGAGCACTTGGACCCTTTTTTGTCTTAAGTGTTGTCATGGATAACACATCATGTAAAGTTGTCCAAGTGGAATGACAAATTTTCTTTCTCTTTCTCGTAGTTTCATAATCACATATATGAATATCTTCAATCAACATGAATTCACCTTAGTCAACGAATATTGATCTTGTGATATTACATATTCATCTATATCACAACGAGTACCTTATGTTAATTTGGTGTCAATTGAATCAATGGCATCAACATTACTGCTATGGACTTCTATTGTTTCATCAAGCATCTTGTTGCTAAGTTTTTTTTCCTATAATGGGAATGATATGTTGCATGTATGTCTTTGCTCCAGTTGATGAAGCCCTATATTTACAAGGCCTTTTATTATTCAAGAAATCCATATCCAGAGATTGCATGAATGCTCCGTTTGCCTGTTGCAATTGGTCTAGCATAGTATGTGATTCGATAAACAACATTGTTTCTATCACATTTGTCAACAAGAAGCTGGAAGGAGTAATTTCCCTTGCCATTGAAAATATCTCACCAAGTTCCAATTGAGTCACCAAATGTGTGGAAGATTGCCTTCAAATCAAAAGAGGGCTTGTTTATGGTTATTGGTCATGTCCTTGGGCTTGTCTACTACACCTATCAACTTCATGTGAATGATGAATGACATACTTAGGTCGTTTAGTAATTCTTTAATTATTGTTTATTTAACTTAATTGAACTATGTTTCCTCCTTCTAATGATTTATTTTAAACTTAGCTATCTCCATCACCCTTTACATTAGGAATACTACTATTTTTTTTATCGTATTATGTTTTCTCACTTACCTTTGACTTTGAAATGAATGATTTAAGTGATAGCCACTTTAGCAACGATTTTTTCCTTGGCTTTCCTCATTTTACAATGGCAATAACTACTTAATTTTTTCTTTGTTTTGGTTTTGTTAAGATAGGGTACCATTCAAGACTAGTTTTATCATTACTAAATTGCAACACAACTTAACTTTGATGCATTTTTTCTAAAACTACCCCTGCCATTGCAAATATCTCAAATCTATTTTTTTTTGACTTGGATACAAATTCCTTTCATGGGACCATTCCTCCTCAGCTTACCTATCTTGTTCTCTTCAGAAATAATCTCACAAGAAGCATTCCTTCAAGCTTGGGGAAATTATTTGGTCTAGAGTATTTGGACTTGGACAATAATTATTTGGAAGGTAGCATATATATCACTATCATCAACTACACCAATTTATTAGTTGTCATCCAAACTCGCATCATACAAATACTTCAACTCAAAACAAATGGTAAACCTTACTTTCACATTGATGCATGAAATACACACTGTACTATACCAAATCAAGTGAAACCTTGAATTATGAAATATACAAACATTATAAGCAAATTCCCAAATCCGTACAACTTGAATCCACGCTGCAGAGAAATGTGGAGCAAATACATTTCTCCCAAGATATAGAAAATATCATTGAAAAATTGGTTCACACACTGGTGAAAATATCTCACTCTGTACAACAATCTAGAAACCCAAATTTTGAATATAGCAACCTCTAACAACCTTGAACAACATATTAGATCCACACAAGCATAGCAACAACATAGAAGAAACATGGAGCCCATCTTGGAGCACGTTCTGAACACATGTACAACACTATTTTCTTTGTTTATCAAATTTTCTCAAAAGCACTTGGAAACCAAATACCAAAGACATCATCTCAGCTCATTACTTCATTCCAACTAATCTCTAGACACTGGAACATAAAGATAGCTCCATGTACTCACAACACTTCCTCAATATCTCAACTACACATGCACAAACTGCAACAACCTGTTCTCTTTTTCACAAATTTCTCAATGTCCTTGACAACTTCATCATGCAACAACCTTCCTTAACACATAGTTGACATCAATGAAAACACCAACCAATAGACATCCTATTGACATCAATGACAACACCTTCATACTTGCAATAATAACATGGGTTTTGTGAGGATTGGTGGAATTGATCATGATAGTCAAGATTTGGCTCAGTTATAATTATGTACTTTTATGGGATTTCTCCCTAATAATCTAATGGAGACCCTTATAATTTTTTGGGTATTGGTAAATTCCTACAAGTCGGCGTAGAGAGAAGTTATTTTCTAGATAAATTCCATGATCTTGGTTTCTCTTTTCAATAAAGGGAATTATAATGATTATTTATGTATGTTGGCTAAAATGTCCCAATCACTAGAGATTAGAACTTTGTCCAACTTAATCTATATGTGGTATTGTCCATGGTGCCTGTTTGACCAAATAAATTTAGAGCTTGAAAGCTCCACATCTAAGAGAATTTGGTGGAGATAAAGTTAGCAAAATCCATCATACTATTAGAGAAATCTTCCACCCCACCAAGCTTCTCCGAAGGATAAAGGGGAGTGTTAAAATCCCCAACAAGAATCCACTTCACATTCTGATTATTAGACAGGAGTATAATAAAGAATCCCATAGAATATTTCTAGAAACCTTGGTATTAGGGGCATAAATGTTGAGAAGGTTCCACTTCACTCCAGTCTATCCATTTTCAAAAACTATTTCTAAGCAATTTTGATTGATGAAACCTTTGTGACTAGAAAATTTATCCGGGTTCGAAAGGGTAGCTATGCCTCCAAATGCCCCATCTACATCACTAATACAATACTCTGCCTTTGGCCAAGGATTTTATTTTGGGGCAACTTATCCGAGGAAGTACCCTCACCATGAATTTTATGGGGATTAAGATTAGGGTGAGGGTCAGGCTAGTTGTTTTGGGCTTCATTATCCTGGTGGTCAATTTGCATTGATGGGCCAAGTAGAGGTGTAATAACAAAGACATAATTATACAATATTTGAATTAGGCCCTAGTGAAGGGGCGACGAAGCCCCTTTGGCCTTAACTTGCTTTAGAGAAGAAAGTAAAACATTAAATATTCATCTTTTCATTCCTCCTAATATGGTTGAGAAAAGGAAAGTGGTGCCCATGGATAGTAGTATACCTACTTTCTAGCATGAAGTATTTCTTGATATGCATGTTGACCACCCCATATGGAGCTGAGAGCCTTTCACTATCATATCTATTTTGGCAGCACTGAGTTTCTCCTCTCCTTCGAGGAAACTATCAATGAATCTTTGATAGTTTCCATTACTAACCTTCACCACCTTTAGACCATTGCACTCCAAGCTACCAAGCTATTTGCCTCTACTATCAACTTAAGATTCAACTTAAGGTTTGTCGATGGTCCGACGATATTTTGTCGAAATTTCAACAAACGTTCATAAAAAATTGGAGCCAAATACAATAGTGAAACATTATACTACTAATTTTAACTTTTTCTTCATACCATGAATTGTAGAATTTCACAGTAATATCATCATTGTAACCCCTCATAGCCATGATGAAGGGAGTCATACCAACATTTTCAAAGTGCCTCTAGAGCTCAACATTTTGGCATAATGACACACATGAAAGTGGCTTAGACCACTTCCTCGGACCCCCCATGATTTTACTATGATTGCAAAAAATTAACATTTTACCTTCAACAACAACTGCTACAGTGAGAAATGGGTTAGCACTCCACAGAATAAGATAATCCTCATAACAACTAAAGGAAAATTTAGATGCCCACATGTCGGCTAACAAACCTTTTCCAAAACCTTTACCATTCTTGAAAGATCCATCATAACCTTTAATTAAGGTATTCATGGTTCGAAGCTAGATAAATCTTAGGCTAAATATCCATGATCTTAGGTCGACACCTAGAATCCATGGGACTAAAGGTGCTCATATTAATAATAATTAGGGATATTAATATCCACTTGTAGCTCCAAGGCCTTTTGAAGTGACACCTGACAACACGAGGCTTCAAAAACATGCAAGAAACCTTTATAGAAGTATTATGTGATCTTGATGATTAAATTAATTCTCAAGGCCTTTTTGAAAGGAGAAATTAAATCAAAGGTCTTATCAAAGAGACCCCCATCACTATACCAAATATGATTTAAATGATTACCCTTAAGGGAAATAATTTTATAAGGGCTAGTCCCATTAAAACTAATCTTTTCTTTATTTCTTGTCTTTTCCAAAATCATGAGATCATTAGGAGCATTCTGATTGGGGGGGATCTTTCCCTTTTTGCAATCCTTTTGAATCGTACGAAATTTCATTATCCTCCAAACCATATAAAAGCACATGGTTAAACGACATAAGCCAATTGACATCATCAAAAACACTTTGTTTGCCACCATTCCCTCTCTTCTTTTACACATCATCACTTGACTTGGACAATTTAAATTCAAAGGGGTAAGAAAAACTAAAAATTAACTGAACATCCGAACAAGTGTTCATCGCCTTAGCCTATATTATTTGAAGCCCCGTTTTCACTAGTAGAGTAGACCCCTCTCAAACAATCCTGAGAAACCCAATATTTTATTTGTAGCAAAATATTTTCAAATTTCTAGAAAAGCCATTGGGAATTAGAGAGGCCCATGTTTGAGGCCGAGTCGGCAGCTCTATTTCCATCTCTAAAGATATGAAGGAAGGAGTACCTATCCAAATAATTAATCACACATTTTGAGTCTTGGATCAAGTTCTTGATCTTCTAGGTGGCTTGACATGACCTTTAAGAAACTCAATTATCAATTTAGAGTCCCCCTCAATTATGGCCTTAGTGAAACCAAGTTCTTTTAATCACTTTATACCTCTCCAAGCAGCAATAGCCTCTACTTCCACACTAGTATCCATTCTCAAGCACTTAGAAAAGGCTTCAATGCATCTCCTTTTATGATCTCTTATCAGACCCCCAACAGTAGCAATCCCTAGGTTACCTTTAGAGCAACCATCAAAGTTTAATTTTACCCAGTCAACTAGCAAAGGTTTCCATATATTCATTTTCCTACTTAGGATGTTAGCCTAATTAATCTAAGTCAAATCATGGTTTAGTCCTTATAGCTATTTGACTCTAAGATCTTTATAATTTGGCATAACTTTCAAGAAACATAAAACTTTTGAGTTCAAGTTTTCCATGATTTGTTGTTTTATGCAATAAAAGACCTCTCCACTGCTCCTTTGCTTCTCCCTGAATATTCTATTGTTACTCTCTTTCCATAGGTGCCAAGAAAAAAAGGGGGGAACTTGCAACCATAATTCCTTAATGATAGGATGCAAGAAAGGTCTAGAACCCCATTGGATCACCAAGTCTTTCAAATAACCCGAAAACACCCAATCAGTCAAAAGATTTTGAAGGACCAAAGACCAAACTTCTCTTGCATTAAAAGAGCATTGAATAAGATAAATAATTGATTCTTCCGCAACAAGATAGAGGGAACATCTGTTGGTAAAACAAAATCCTTTCCTATTCAGGACATCAATAGTGAGGATTCTACCATGCATAGCAGCCCACCAAAAACAATTGATTTTTGGAATTAACTTGGCATTCCAAATCAAATTCCAATTGAAGCTCTAGTCATTAAAAGGAGCTTCATCCAATCTGTTATAAGTTGATTTGATAGAGAAATCTTGGAAGGGGTTATCACTCTACATCCAATCATCTTCACCACGTTGAAGAATCAAACAACAGTCTCCTTGATCAAGGAGTTAAGAGTGGAAAGCAGCTCAAAACTAGCCAACACATTACTCAATCTTCTTAATCTTAGGTTTAAGACATCTTCAATTTTTCTCCATCTGGGGATCACTTCAGACCAGTTAACATAATGGGTATGTGCAGGATCATGGGGGTCCAAAAAGTGGCGTTGTGAAAAAAACATTTTAACACATCCAAAAATGTGAAATTCATGCCTTTGACTTTTTGCAGGCTAAGGTACAATATCCGTGTTGGTTTGGTTTCAAAACGGATATCCATTGTCTAAGTCAAAAATTTTAAATCCATCGAGTTCAGGCTCAACCAATTTTTTATTTTATATATTATAATATTTTTTTAATATATTTATTATATGCAACATTAAATTAACAAACATTATAATAATATTTTAAAAAAAAACATTATTATAATGTTTGTTAATTTAATATTATATCATAAAATATTTAATATATTATAATATTATATTTTATTATAATATTTATATAATATTATATATTATATATTAAATATAATATTAAATCTATTATATTTTATGATTATATTATATTATATCATTATATAGTAATATAATATTATATAATTATATAACATTATATTATATAATAATTATATTATATTATATCATTATATAGTAATATAATATTATATAATTATATAACATTATATTATATAATAATATAATATTATATTATATTATATTATAATATAATATATATATTATAAATATAATATATATTATATTATATCGTAATATAATGTATATTATATATAATATATACTATATTTTTATATGATACATTTGAATAGATCTGACCATATATTAAAAATATATAAAACAGAAAACAAATATCCATTTCAAAAGGGATATTTTCTGTGTTATGAATTAAAAAAAAAAGAGAGCTCATATTATATATTATTATATTATTATATAATAATATATTATTTTATAATATATTATATTATTTTATAATATTATATATTATTTTATAATATTATAATATGTTATTATATTATAATATAATATATAATATAATATAATAAATATTATATTATATTATATTATAATATATATTATATATAATATATTATATAATATAATATTATTATAAAATATTATAATATATAATATAAATTATATATAATTTATATAATATATATTATATTTTTGTATCATATATTTGAAAAAAACTGTTGCTAATATCATATGGTTGGTATCTAACCCGACTATATATTAAAAATACTTTAGAACATAAACAAATATTTTTTTCTTGTGTTACAAATTAAAAATGAAAAAAATTGAGAGCTCATAATTTATTGGCTCGTGTGGGTTTTCTCTTCTCCAACAATAATATTCATTCCTAGGATTTCATTGTGCCCAAAATCAAGCAAATTTCAAAGGTATGTTTCAATTGTTGTATTTTTATTCAGTTTATATTCTTTTTGCATTATTATTTATTTATTTTTAGTAAAAAACAGTGTAAATTTGATAGGTTTTATATTGCATTAAAATCATTTTTAATTTTTAAAAAATTATCAATTAACAGGTTTAAAATGGATCAACATGAAAACCCAAACCCTGCAAAAGATGAGAACCCAAACCCTGCATAAAATGAAAACCCTAATCCTGCACAAAATGAAAACCCTAATCCTTCACAAAATGAAAACCCTCCAAATCCTCCTTCACCACAACCATTGTTTCCAAATCAAAATGTGCCAACAATACATTAGTTTATTCATAGAAATTTATATCAATTAAGAAAAGTATGTTGAATCTATGAGACACTTGATGAGTTATCGGACATAAAAAGCACTTTGGAAAAAATCATTTCAAATGTTAAAACTTTGGCAACTCAACATAATAGATTTGCACAGTGGCAAGAGGGACAAAGACAATTTTATGCCGATGGGTTATCATATAATGAGATGAAGGCACTTGATATTGAGAAAGCCCAATTAGCCTAGTTATTCATCGATCAGAGAACATGATAGCTTGTTAATGTGTGGAAACCAAAATTTTCAATTAAATTGTGCACCCAGGTGAACCCACAAGAGTGGTTTACAATTCCAGTGAGGAAGGAAAAGTTGCAAAAAATGACCCCATGCAATTTTATTTTTTTTGGGGTGGTTCAAATGAACCCAAAGGGGTTTCAATAGAACCCCCAATTCAAGTGAACCCATTTAATGATGGGGCCCATCATTCTTAGAAAAAATCCAAAAGCAAAGGCTTATGGAAAGGGGGTTTGCTCGAACCCTAGTTCGATCGAACCCCCCTTTTCCCCCTTCTACCCCTCAAGCACCAAAAAAGTTTAGAATTTTTCACTTCGAACCTTGGGTTGAGGATGAAACTGGAGGAGGTTCACATACCCAACTAGATGATGGTAGTCCTTGGAACAAGCTATCCAACGAATATAATTTTAATATTTTTGGTTTTATTATCTATTTGTTTTTTTAGTTTTATTAAACATAGGTTTTCACCAAAATTAAGCTCTTTTGTTCTGGGCACTATGTGGAAAAATAGCAGATTATCAAAAAAAAATTGAAAAAATATGAGTGCACTAGATATTGAAGTCCTTTGATCCAACAAAAAAAATTGAATTTCGATACATACAAAAAATTATACTTAACGATACAAATTCTATGTCCTAATTAATTGGTTTGACTTCAAAACTTGATTAAGGAAAAAAAAATATTCAATAAAACACTATGAAACCAATTGAAGCTTAGATATCATAGTTACAAATCTAAATTCAAAAAAAAAGAATTGTATCCTTCATGGAAAAATTATGTTGTTACAATGTGAGCCACTCCTTTAAAATGTTGCTTAATGAAAAAACTAGTTTTCTAAGGAGATGGAAAAATAAGTGCAATGTGATTCCAAAATTTTTGAAAAAAATATATTTAGAATCTATAGACAAAATTTCACAAATCACTAGTTTGCATCATCTTCAAATTCCTCATGGTTTAGCCGCTATAGGTACCCAAAAGTGAATATTTAGTTATAAAAAATTATTTCAGTGTCCAGTTTCGCCTAAAATTGTAAACCAATATTGTGGGATCACCCACCCATAGAGGAATACTAGATAATTTTTGGAGACATTGGTGGATGGTTTTTGATAAACCACCCAACAACAATCTTGATGTCCCTTAGTATTTTCTCCAAAAATTATATGTTGAGTTTGTGCTAGGGAAACATGTCAATTACTTTGACATGCAAGATTTCTAGGGTGTTGGTGTAGGGATGCCATAGGATAGACCTAGAGCATGTCGAGTCACCCCAGTTCATTCTCCTCCACCTATTGTTGCTCTGACTCCACTACCTTACCCTGAGATTTTTGTAGATGTAGGGACTCTGAGCATTTATGTGTTACATTCGTTTAGTGATCATTTGGTCACTCAGAGCCATCATGTTGTGTAGCCATTTGATGGTGCATCCCATCATGGTGGTGTTGCACCTGATACATTCCAGCATGATGGTGGTGCACCTATTGCAACAACTCCCACTGGTACACCATCATCTTTGGGACATATTTGTGTGCCTCATCATTGCATGACATGCATCAATTTATGTTTCGGTCCTCTTTGATGGTCCACTGGGGCTCCCATATAGACACATCTGACTATGAAGTTCATGATATGTCGGATGCAGGAGTTGAAAGAGCACATAGTGGAGCATTTTCAAGAGAGAAATCGACTGCCAAGGACGATATGGGAGGACCGATAAGACTTAAAGTAATTTCATAGTGTGTTTTATGTAAATTCTTTTATATTTTATGAGAGATATTTGTACTAATATATGTTTATATGTTGGAATCTTTAACAGTTATTGACAGAGGAGCAATTGTCACAAGTGCAGGAGGCTACGCATACTTCCATTTCATTTTCCCTAGAGAATTAGTGTATGGTATTATTTAAATTGTTAATTTATATGTTAATTTTTAAAATCTATTATGTTTAAATACACGTACTACATATATTGATAGTCTAATGTAATCTTGTCTTTTTATGCAGCAACTTGCTTCTTATATATCCTTGTTGACTGGGTCTGACTCATTGGATGAATTTGCACAACGGGTATATATATACTTTTTATTCTCGACATTATGATTATATGTGCATGTGTATTTAAATTTTGTTACATTCTTGTCATTTTTTATATAGGAAACCATCTTAGCCGATTCATCCACTATGAGCCCATCTCGTGTCATAGCATCATAGCAGGTATGTGTTTAAATTTTATATTGCAGATATTTATATTTAGATAGGAGTAGATATGTGTTTAGTAGATATGATTTTTTGTCAACAATTATATGTTAATTTGTATCATTTTTATTTTATTTTCTATAGCCCTTTGCTTGACTTAGCACTGTGACGAGTGTGAGACCATTACTTTATATGAGGACTCCCAATTGTCCTAAGGGATAATCATATGCAAAATGTCTTGTAGAAAAGAAAGCAAGATTTGAGGTATACAAGAATTGCATTATTGATATAATATAGTACATGTATACTGATTTTGATGTTAAATTCGTAATTTATAAATGATGGTATATAAGTTTCTATTTACTAGTCTATCTTGTCAACCATTCACATAATTAATCTAATTTGTAGTTTGAATTGTTATTGTCCAGGAAACTTTAGAGCAACTAACTTCTTTGAGGATCCTTGATTTTGATGATCTAGCACAGAATTAAGATATGATATAGATTGATATGTACTTAGGGTTTGATAGATCTTGAGATGGCATATATGCCATATTTTGTAAAACTTGTTCTGAGTAGGCATATGCCAAATTTTTATATGCACAAACAAAATTATTCTACAGTTTGATATCTAAGAATTGATATTCAATATAATTTGTTCCTCATGTGCATGTCTTTCTACTTTGAATTTTCAAAATGGAATGTATAATTATCTTAAGAATGGTTTAAAGTTATGATTGATAATGTATGTTATAGATTAATGAAATTGCATTTTAATAGAACTTATAAATTACAAGTGGTAATCCATCTATGTTAGAGTTCATTCATATTAAGGTTCACATACATTACATTCCATGAGACCATATTTCTTTGAGGAGTTTTTTCAAATAATTCATTTCATTTTCTATCATACCACATTTTTCATACATGTCTACCAATACATTTTTATCAAACTCTCAATTTGAGAATACCTATGATTAGAAGCTTTGTTGAATGAATTTATATTTGACATTATTTTGTTTTTTGAACTTGTGTAATGAAGTGGGCAGCTGATTTTTATTTCAAAAGAAGTTAGAACTAATGAAAAGTGGATACAACTTAATGAAATATATATGTCATGTTATATTGTTCATTTGAAAGTAATATAAACATCTTGATAAAAATCAATGTTAGTCAATGTTCATTCAAGCTTAATAACATGTAAAAGGTATAAAATCATCTTCAATAAGAATCATTATCTTTCAACCATATAGGTTTGATGCAACCTTCAAACAAAGTCCTTACAACTGAACAAGATACATGTTCATTAGATTGTTCATGTGAAATCTATACAATAATCGCGACCAACAATTAAGACATCACTAAAACATGATGAAACCATTAAACAAATAAAATGAGTGTGATACTACCATTAAACAAACTAAATAGAACTCCATGAATTGCATGTTATTTGACCTTCAACATGCAATTTGTATTATCGTAATGCACAACAATGAATGTTGTTAACCATAATGCATCAATACGCAAACTAGGCATACTATATGGGTATGCTTATGCTAGGAATGGTCCATTTTTGCACCCAAACACGTTGAATCACTCTAAGCTACATTGGATCGACGATTTTCCTTAAGAGTCCAAAGTGCAAAAATGCAGCAATATTTGATGGGCTATTACTCATAAACCATGATGCTTATAGACTCTCTGTCTGAGGCTACAAGATTGTGTTGGGACCTTCTTCAATAACCTCTCTCAATTTTTTTGATCTCGGAGGCATTTTCCCATGGTGATGATTTTTCAGTTGAGGAAAAAGTTGTCAGATACAAACAATGTAAAATTGCAAAGTGGTGCAACTTTCATTCAGCAACTCGTACGAACAAATGGACTATTCCAACACGTCCAAATGGGTGGGTTTATGCTAGGCATGGTCCTCTTTTTTACCCAAACATGTTGAATCATCCCGAGCTATATTGGACTGACGATTTCCCTTAAGAGTCCAAAGTGCTAAAAGGAAATAATCTTTGAAGGGCTATTTCTTGGCAACCATGATGCTTACAAACTCTTCATCCAAGGCTATGAGAATTTTTTGGGACCCTCTACAATAACCTCTTTCAGTTTTTGCTATCTCATAAGTGTTTTCCCATGGTGATGAGTTTTTACTTGAGGAAAAAGTTGTCAGATGCAAGCAATGTAAAGTTGTTAAGTGGTACAACTTTGTTCTACAACTTGTACGACCAAACAAAGTATTCCAACACATCTGAATGGGTACGTTTGTGCTAGGCATGGTCCTATTTTGCACCCAAACACGCTGAACCACTCTAAACTACATTGGACCGGTGATTTCCCTTAAGAGTCTAAAGTGCTAAAAGACAACAATCTTTGAAGGACTATTTATCAAAATCATAATGCTCATAGACACTTCATCTGAGGTTATGGGATCATGTTGGAATCTTATACAATAACCTCTCTCAGTTTTTTCTATCTTGGAAGCATTTTCTGTGGTGACGAGTTTTCAGTTGAAGAAAAAGTTGTCAAATGCAAGTAGTGTAAAGTTGCAAAGTGGTGCAACTTTCGTTTTGCAACTTGTACGACCAAATGGACTATTCCAACATGTCTGACTAGGTATTTTTATGCTAGGAATGGCCCTATTTTGCATCCAAACACGCTAAACCACTCTGAGCTACATTGGATCGATGATTTCCCTCAAGAGTCCAAAGTGCTAAAAGGAAACAATCTTTGAAGGGCTATTTATCGAAAACCATGATACTTACAGACTCTTCATCTGAGGCTATGGGATTGTGTTGTGACCCTCTACAATAACCTCTCTTGATTTTTTCTATTTTGGAGGAATTTTCTCATGGTGACGAGTTTTCAGTTGAGGAAAAAGTTGTCAAATGCAATGTGTAAAGTTGCAAAGTGGTGCAACTTTAGTTTTAATTCAGATGACCAAACAAACTATTCCAACACATTTGGATGGGTATGTTTACACTAGGAATGGTCCTCTTTTGCACCCAAACATCTTTGAACCACTCGAACTACATTGGACCAATTTCCCTTAAAAGTCCAAAGTGCTAAAAGAAAACAATCTTTGAAGGGCTATTTTTTGGAAATTGTGATGCTTACAGACTCTTCGTCTAAGGCTGTGGGATCATGTTGGGACCCTCTACAATATCCCCTCTTAGTTTTTCTATCTTAGAGGTGTTTTCTGTGGTGATGAATTTTGAGTTGAGGAAAAAAGTTGTCAAGTGCAAGCAGTGTAAAGTCACAAAGTGGTGCAACTTTTATTCTGCAACTCATACGACCAAACAGACTATTCTAACACATCTGGATGGGTATGTTTACACTAGGCATGGTCTTCTTTTACACCCAAACATGTTGAACCACTCTGAGCTACATTAGACCTTGATTTCCCTTAAGAGTCCAAAGTGCTAAAAGGCAGAAATCTTTGAAGGGCTATTTCTTAGAAATCGTGATGCTTATAGACTCTTTGTTAAGGATATGGGATTGTTTGGGACCCATCTACAATAACCTCTCTCGGGTTTTTCTATCTGGAGGAATTTTCCCATGGTAAACGAGTTTTGGTTGAGGAAAAAGTTGTCAAATGTGCATGTAAAGTTGCAGAGTGGTGCAACTTTCACTCCACAGCTCGTATAACCAAACAGACTGTTCCAACACGTCTAGATGGGTACGATTACGCTAGGGATGGTCCTCTCTTGCACCCAAATATGCTGAATCACTCCAAACTACATTGGACTAGTGATTTCCCTTAAGAGTCCAAAGTGCTAAAATGCAACAATCTTTCAAGGGCTATTTCTCGAAAGTCGTGATGCTTACAGACTCTTTGTCTAAGGCTATGGGATTGTGTTGGGACCCTCTATAGTAACCTCTCTTAGTTTTTCTATCTTGGAGGCATTTTCCTTGATGACAAGTTTTCAGTTGACAAAAGTTGTCGATGCAAGCGTGTAAAGTTGCAAGTGGTACACATTTAGATTCATGACTTCAGACAACCAAATGATCCGATCCAACATGTGGATGAGTACATTTACTCTATAGGCATGGTCCTCTTTTGCACCAAACATGTTAAAACCACTCACGAGGCTACATTGGTGATGATTTCCCTTAAGAGACCAAAGTGCTAAAAGACATCAATATTTGACGGGCTATTACTCAAAATCTGTCACCTAGAAACAATCCATCTGAGTCTATGGGATCATGTAGGGCCCCTCTACAATAACCTCTCTCTATTTTTTATATCTCTAAGGAATTTTTTTGTGACCTATCAAGTTTTTAGTTGATGGAAAAAAGGAGATAGATTCATGTAAAGGTGCAAAGGGGTTTAGTGTTTGCTTTCTTCCTCATGAGTAAGTGAAAAAGTGATTTATTTTCTCAAATACACTTAATTCATGAACTAGACACATGAATACAAAGTATACACATGAAAACACGTAGGTCATAAAGTATACATTGGAATACTCATAAGTGACAAAGTATACTATTAAGTTGTAAAGTATACACTTGAATACATGTAAAGTATACACAATACACATGGTATTATCATTCAATAATTGCTATCAAATATAGGAATTACAAAATGCCACATAGGCATACAACAAACGACCCTAATACATAGTCATTTCCTAGTAGGGGAAGGAAATAGATCACGTGTTGCCTTCGCGGTCGCCAAAATCTTCCACAACAATAGCATGTTGATGTTCTGGAGTGACAAACACCTGTACAAACCATCAAGGTAGCAGTTAAACTACATACAATAGAAAAGATGCTTAGAATAACAAATCTATATTATTCTAAACAACCTAAGTGAAGATGAAATGGTAATGAAAAGTAGAAAAGATGCTTAGAATAAAAAATCTATATTATTATAAACAACCTAATTGATGATGAAATGGTAATGCACACTATAAAAGATGCTTACAATAACTAATCTATATTATTCTAATATGTCACATCTCTGCCAAAGGATTATTGTTGCAGTAGCTCCATGATCAATCATGCCAAGAACATCACAATATACTTTGAATGAGAAATCTATACGATCACAATAGAAAAGATGCAAGACTTATAAATCTATATCAACCTTAGCAAATAAACAATATCAAAATGTGATGAAAAATATCATACCTATCCCATACAACAAATGATCCGCTACTCAAGTGTGCCTGAAGGGTCATCTCTTACCTTCAAAGTTTCAGTAATGCTTCATGATTAACACTACTAATTGTCCATAGTTTTTTGTTTTTGATCTAGCATGATGTCTCAATAACTTAACATTTGTTGCTATAACAAGGTGTGAATACATGAGAATGGTTTTTTGTTTCTCATAGTCTTCAAATGTAGGTATGTCGTTATTTCTAATCATATATGTTCTGTTTGAAATATGGTAGCTTCGGTCAGATATAGAAATGATGATCATATGTGTGTGTATATATATGTCAGTATGTACTGACATATGTATACACACATATATATTATTAATTGTATACATCATCATTTATATCGAAATCTACTACATTCCAAGTATATTATCGATCTGCATTTAGAGGTTATTAATTGCAGATTATTAGCATTTCATGTTTCATATAGGATCCCGATCGAGCATCATTATCGGTGATCATTTCCAGATTGGATATTATTTATTTGTGCAAGATAAATACAGATCGAACTTGGTAAGCATTTATGTTTATTAAGAAAACAAACCCCGATTGGAGATCGGTTGTTTAGTTAAGATGAAAAGGCACAATTCATGAGACATCTCATGAACGGGCATGCCTCCACTTTATGGAGACATGTCGCTCATGGGATGTGTCTCTTCCTTGTATATTTAATGTAGATCCGATCCTCAATAGGAGACATTGAAAATCAATAAATGTTTTGCTCTTGTAGATCGAATACCATTAAAGAAAATTTAGACTTGTTGAACTCTTGGAATTCAACATGGTATCAGAGCCAGGTTAAAAATTCACAAGTCTGAATTTCTTAATCTATATCCCCTTCCAGGCGCATACTCCACCTGTTCAAATGCAGCCGGGAGATTTCCGATGGCATGATGGTTGCGTAGCCTTCGGCTCTCGCCATCCTTATACACCACTCTGCTACACTCAAGAAGGATTCGATTATTTGAGAGTTATTCTCTTGAAGCCGCTGGCGTATTTCTCTGCCATCATCGCAAACAGCATAGATCACAGACTATGCAGTTGATCCGACCCGAAAGTGTTTACCAGCGCCAGGTATGATGTCTCTGTAAGGACGGGTCACTTTTGACTCACAGGATTGAAGTAATCCATATTTTGTATTTCCTGAGACTTTTCTTGGTTCCGTCACTTATCGGCTCCATGTAGCTACACATTCAGTCATCCTTGACACAAAGAATTGCACCATCCTCAGGCACGTATCTTAGGCGCTAAAGTCCAAACAAATATCTTCCATCAGATCTGTGGCGGAAGGAGATCCATTGGGCTGATGATCACTTCCGAGATATAGGAGTCTCGATATATGTTGGCAGTGCGACTTTATGACATTAAAAGGGACAGCTCTGAAAGTCATCAATATTGTTCGATACCCATGCGACCTCATCATCCTGAATGCTGCATGTGATCTCAGAGTATCGTCGACCATTATAGCATCTATGCGACTCATCGATATCAAGTGTTGCACCTACAGATAGATGGTTTGTTCATTGCGAAGGGCGTCGGAATGCGATTTCCTTAGTATGTAACTACAGTATATGATGATACGCATAATCTATTTATTGTTGGTACCCCTGCGACATTGGAAGGTCACTCGGAATTGTCATCCTTATTCTCTACCACTTCAAGCCATTACCAGTCTGGAAGATCGTCAGTATATATTCGCATATATCTTAAAGAATCAATGGACTAAACATCATCGCCACCATCCCTAAATTTCGCATGATGTTTAACAGGCTTCTAGAGTTATCATGGTTGCCATCCATAACTATTTTCGAAGCCACTTTTAAGGATCGGTTATGTTGGAAGTTTGAAATCGTACCACGTATCATAGATGGGTTTACTTATGAGGTGCCAGCTGCCTAATATAACATTATTAAGAGGTGGTGATTCAAATGCATGGTTGAAGTCGAAGTAAGATGAACTCTGGCCAGCATAAACACAAGGAGCCGCTGTAGAGTATTTCATATTTGATTGGAAAGGTGGTCATTCCTTGTATGAAATCTTCATAGGCTTACAGTTGGCATGGAATTCCCAGAGTTGGCATCGGATTAAATCACGTCCCTTCGAAAGTCAGAATGGACACAAGAACCATCATCTGAACGGGGGTAATCAGGAGATTGATATTTATTCCTCATCCTATGCATATTGTCACTACAAGACGTTGAGGGAGTCTTTCGGGCTTCTCCTAAAATTACTACATCTACTCTCCTTCGCGGAAGGTCACCAGAATGAATCTCCTTGAATCAAAACCTTGAGTATTAGACGTCTCTTCATGCTACATTTCCGTCAACGTTGAAGCCGTGAGGTGACTTCATTCAACCTGAAGAACTATGCCGTCAACTTTCTGACATTAGTATATGCCGTCAAGAGAAGTCCTTCAATGTTGAAAGTCGTCGATATCATTGTTGAGAATGGGTCCTGCGAACAATGAGACTTCCCATGATCTCTCGAGTAATCTCCGCTCTTCCCTAATCTCCCGTGTGGTGAAGAATTAATGTTGACTCCTTGAGAAATTGCCATGGCTACCCTTCATGAAGAATTTGTCTACTTCAAATGTAGCTAGCATCTTTGAGGAATGGGAATATTGCATTATTTGTGCTCTGTTCGATTGTTGAAGACATCTCTTGATGCTTCCTCTGCCGTGAAGGGGACAAAATGTGAAATGTGATTCGCGCCCAGCCTTGTCGTCTGTTGCTTGTTCCCATCGGGCTTGATGATCTCTCCTGGATCAGTTCTTGTGCATGGGCAGTATTAAATTGTGTATCTTTCGGACTGGTGCAGGCTTCAGGAGTCATTGGTTTTGTGTGACGCCACTGCTAAAGACGGAGCATATCGCACTATTGAGATCTAATACTCCCTGGGGGTGTGCGTGCTTACCTGTGTTTGTTGCTGGAGATAATAATCTACTGTTGGCTTATTCATTATATATCTCTGCCTAAAACATCTGGTGGAGAACACGTCTTTTGAGAAGGAACTTCTACTTATGTGAGATATGTAAGAAGCAACTGCTGCTTATCAGCATTCAGGAATAAAAATTGATATAGATCTCAGGAAAATTGCAGACCTGAAGAGGAGTGTCTGATTTTTAGAGATAAGTATTTGTTTCTTTTGTCGTTTATATTTTTATGTGAAACTGGGATAAGATAATTGAATCATATTTTGTGTTGTCTAGTCATCGAGTTTATACAGATTAGATGATGATCTTACACAATGTTCCAGTCCCGTGAAGATTTCAACTCCAATGTTGTGTGATCTGTTGCAATCGAAGACGAGTCTACATTGAGAGCAGCAACGATCGATGCCACTGTAAAGGGCGGAGAGAGCAGATATTGTGATCGTTGATCGATCCCTCAATTTCTGCGTACAGAATTATGGCTTCATTAAGATAAGATGGACCAAGAGATTGCTTTCAAGAGAAGAAGAGAATGGAGACACTGCTTGCAGCCATGAGACTGAATGAATGGCTGAAGACATCTCTTCGAAGAGGAAGAATTTAACCTTCAGAGGGAGTTTTGTAACTCACTGAAGAAGTGAAGATTACTGTATTGCAAAGCTAGGTGCTAAATGCTTAGAAGATCCCTTCAGCTGCTGAGATCAGAATTGCTCTAGACTGTCATCTGGATTTGACATTGGTAGCTCCGCAAACCTATTCAGAATAGAGTGATCTAGGATGAGGTTGAAGAGGGCAGCCCTGAATCTCTACAGAGGTGTGCGTTGGAAACCATTTCTCTAAAGCAAGTGTTGCAGGCAATCTTGGACGATGAGGTCAGGAGGTTGATGCAAGTGCTTGAAGATTCAGAGGGAGCCTACTGAACCTAAAGAAGATGATTGAAAAAGTACCTCTGGATGTTGTTTCAGGTTGAGGTCTGCGATGATATCCTGGTGTAGCAGGAAGCAATCTTCTGTGGCACTAAGTACAACAGAAGCCGAATATATTGCAGCCTCTATGAGAGCAAGAGAAGCAGCATGGCTCCGGAAATTGCTTATGGGATTATTTGTATTCCATGATAAATCAAAGCATATAGAGATTCCTTACCACTATGTGAGAGACATGGTAGAAAGGAATGTGATCCAGTTGGAATATATTAGTACAAACGATCAAACAACAGACATTCTCACCAAGCCTCTCTCTAGAGTTAAAGTTGAACACTTCAGGAAGAAACTTGGTATGGTTGAAATGTAAGTTATTGTTGAGATTGAGACTCAAATTGTTTATTTTGTACTAATGTATTTAAAAGATGTTTAATGTGTAAACTCTTTTGTCATGTGAGTGACTCCATGACTGTATGGGCTCACCCCCTGTGCACATTATTGAAAGGTGACGATCTTTCTGATAATGAACACTTGTATTTGACATTGTAAAGTGACGACTCTACAATGATTAGTTTCACTATCATGATGGATATCATGTGACTTGATATCCGTGGATATGTCATGATAGTATCTCTTGGACATTTTGATAGATATCATGAGACTTGATATCAGTTGAAGATCATTATGATCCTTGTGGGATAATCATGGTGGATAAATGTATCTGTGGATATGCCATGATTTATTATGGTAGACATCATGAGACTTGATGTCAGTGCACATACCATAATGAAGATATGTTATGAAGAATGTCAAGTGACTTGACTCTCTTAGAAGCATACCATATCTTCTGATATCACGAGTAAGGTGATATCACTATATACTTGGTTAGTGTTATCTTCCCTAGCTAAGAGGGAGTGTTGAAATATGGTAGCTTCGGTCAGATATAGAAATGATGATCATATGTGTGTGTATATATATGTCAGTATGTACTGACATATGTATACACACATATATGTATTAATTGTATACATCATCATTTATATCGAAATCTACTACATTCCAAGTATATTATCGATCTGCATTTAGAGGTTATTAATTGCAGATTATTAGCATTTCATGTTTCATATAGGATCCCGATCGAGCATCATTATCGGTGATCATTTCCAGATTGGATATTATTTATTTGTGCAAGATAAATACAGATCGAACTTGGTAAGCATTTATGTTTATTAAGAAAACAAACCCCGATTAGAGATCGGGTGTTTAGTTAAGATGAAAAGGCACAATTCATGAGACATCTCATGAACGGACATGCCTCCACTTTATGGAGACATGTCCGCTCATGGGATGTGTCTCTTCCTTATATATTTAATGTAGATCCAATCCTCAATAGGAGACATTGAAATCAATAAATGTTCTTCTCTTGTAGATCGAATACCATTAAAGAAAATTTAGACTTGTCGAACTCTTGGAATTCAACAACAACCAAGTTCCAAAAATAACAATTGAACCTGTGCGATCATAATTTTTTTATTAACATCTAAATATATGTAGAATAAAAAATCCATATTTCATCTAAACAAGCTAAATGATGATGAAATGCTAATACATACTAGAAAAGATGCTTAGAATAAAAAATCTATATTATTGTAAACAACCTAAACAATGATGAAATGGTAATGCAACGAAGTTCAAGAAACAACAACTGAACCTATAGGATACATGAATCCATCATCATCTGTCATCGGTTGTGTTAGCTTTTTCTTTCTCTGTACACATTGTGCCAACCAATAGTCGGATCCCTCTTTATTCCCCTATGGTGCTACAACTACATAGACATGTCTTGGCTATACAAGATTTGAAAGATGATCTTAGTCAAGTGAACTTTCCATTACTTCTTCTAATGAGGATTGTGGTACAAATAAATGGGTTAGGTACTATGGAATCCAAGTATCTACCCAATCACTTTACTTGCACTGATCCCAATCACACCAAATACAATTCTAACAAAAATAAGCCATCTCTCATGTTCATATGGTCCATGCACTTGCATATGATCTTTGAAATAAATGCATCTTTGAAGAATCTCTAATTGTTTGACATTCCATTTTGTCTCCCACTATGCCCTCCTCAACCAACCAAAAGAACCTACACACTTGTGGATCAAGTGTCCCTCCTCGTGATAGTGCATAAGTACACCAATCCATAATAGAACGTGCAACATCACTGAATGTTGCACCACCTCTGATCTTCATTTGTTCCTTAGCCAATGCTCTCTTCACACATGCACCTACACCATCATGCTCATCTTTTCCATGCCCAACTTCAAAAAAACTCCAAATATGTGGTACACCCCTCTCTATATGCATCCTACTCGACCAATAAAAGATACAAGCATTCTTGAATTGCCTTGTATAGTTATCTGACCAAATCAAATGTTGAACCATTGCAATTCCTTTTTCCTATAGTAACTCATTTTTTTTTCAAAACAATGTTGTACAAACTCAGATGAATGAGATCTATCATCACTCATGTAAAAATGGTACTCCTCGATTATCTTCATGTCATCTTCTGTACTATTAGGGGCATGCCTATATGTTATGTGGACAAAAATAGCAATTTGAATAGAATTATAATATTGTGATTGAACTTCATTTTGTGGTTGCAATGTGTAATTTTAAGAAAAATCAACTATAGATACAATAGTTTCAATGGGGAAAGAGTCCTTACACATCCTGAATTGTCAATCCAACCATTGCGACTTGTGGCTATGCCTTGCATACTTATAGAAAATAATTTTCTTAAAATATGAAATAAAAGTAGTAATACTTACCTCTCTTGCAACCAACTCACATCTAGAACTCTCACGTCCACTCTTCAATGTGTATTTGACTATCTCAAAAAAAAAAATTCTCAACAATTTTTTTACCAAAATCATGATAGCTGCCCTCATGAAAGCATGTTACAAACTTCGATAAACCACCAAATTGAAAACACATTTCATTTGAACAATCATTATAAAATAAGTAACCATCACCTCTAATTCATAAAAATGAATCTAACAACTCCCTGGATGACTTGGGAAGTTGCACTGCATGACACTCCTACAACATTTTGTCAGTATGCATAGTAGAACGAATATGACATAACAATTCATGATACATTGAAAACTCAACATGGTATTTACAATAACATGTATTACGAACCTTAATAGGAACAAAATAAAATGGCTTGAAAGACTCAAAATCCCTTTGTGATATTTGCAAATGTGGATGTTCTTGACAAAAAAATTTGTATAAAAATGTTTGGCTACATTCCAAAGAAAATTTAGGATCTACGGTGTACAATCTCGATTACCAATTCGTAACTTTAAAAAATCCTTTACATTCGGTGATAATCTAGAGTGAGAATTCCAATATTGTTCAATTTGCATCTTTATATTATCGGTTAGCTTTTTATTAACACATGGAAGCCTCCCACTAAAAGCCCACATATCATTTTGAAGAGCACTATTGAGTCTTCCTCTTCTTGAGAGTGCCCTATTTAATGTTTTACAATTTAAGTTAGAATCAATACAAGTTTGTCTCATTAAACGGGCATTTCTCAAATGATGGCTTGTTGTGATCGCTCTTCGAGCATCCCTTTTATCTTTTTCCTTACTAGTCTTTCCAATAGAGGTTAGAGAATTAAAAATATTTTTTACAATAAGACTATTTTTTCCCCTTTTTTTGTGAGATGAATCTTCAATTTTTTTAATAATGGTCTCATTTTGTAAATCTTAAGTAATCTCACAAAAAATTGACATTGTTCGGTTAATGTCTTATCAGGTAGGAATTCATTAAACATTTTCGTAGCCCACAAACGAACTATTCGTTGTGACCCTTTTCCTTTAAGATTATCAATTATGTTCTCATCTATTTCAACCAACCATTTAGGGGTTCTTTTGTAATTAGGTGTTACATAAGTTTCATTTTCAACATTTTCAATGTTATCAATATTTTCATTTTCAAGAACAATGTTATTAAAATTTTCATTCTCACTATTTTCAATAGCAATTTCATTTTCAACAACATTTTCATTGTCAATAACAAATTCACATTTTCATTTTCAACATTTTCAATAACATTTTCATTCTCAATGTTGTTCACATTTTTATTTTCAATTTCAATGTTTTCAATTTCAATATGATTAATATTTTCAATTTATATTTCATCTTCACTTGAATTAACATTTAATGGTTCAAAAGAAGCTTCAATTTGAATATTTTGCATACCTTGTCTTCTTTTCCTATGACTTTCTCTATCTTTTTCTCTATATGCTTCAATTTGATCTACTATAAGTTTCATTTTACCTTTTCTCTTATGCCAACTGTTGCTCCCCATTGCACAAACAAAAAAACACACACAAATGATTGGAATTCTAAAAAAAGTGTTAGAGAATCTTTGAAAAGTTGAATTTCATCTGATGTAGACAAAAAGCATGAGAATTTTGTGATAGAAAGAGTGTAGGGACTGTTGAAATACTCAAAACGGACCCATTTTAGTTTTTTATATAACTTACAAAATGGATAACCGTTTCGAAACAGATATCTGTTTCGAACAAATATCCGTTATGTCTTCTAATCGACATACCCGCAAGTCTTCTTCACAATGTAAAAATAGAAGAAATGGATATCCATCTATACTAAATATCCGTTACCTCTAGTCTTCAAAATAACAATGTCATAATATATATTTTTGTTATATATTAATTTACTATGTTAAATTATTATATAATAATATATAATATATATTATATATTATATTTTAATAGATAAAATATATTATATATTAATATTATATTAATTTATTATATATATTTATATAGTATATAGATATTCTATATTAATATTATTTTATATATAATATATATTGTTACTTGTCCAAGTAAGTAACCTATAACAAACATAATGGATATCCGTTATTTGAATTTTAAAAATTATTATTTCTTATGATATATGATATATATATTTTATATATATTAATGTTTATTATATATATTAATATATATATAATACATATTAAATGTATAGTATATATTACTATATATTATATATATAATTTATATTATCCTCTCCT